>JAEANM010017677.1:0-12881 GCA_017656035.1 Myanophis thanlyinensis | reverse complement strand
TTAGTTTCACCTTTTAAGTTGCATTTACTGAAATAAATGAACTTTTGCACGATATTCTAATTTTCTGAGTTTCACCTATATATGATGAAATATATTGTGAATACTTGATACACATAACAAATATGTAAACTACTTGTATGAAAATAATATGTTACACCGGCTTTATATACCCTTTGTATAAGCTGTATTGGAACAACAAAAAATTGGGGAAAAAAGAACACTACATATCTGTGAGATTTTCTTCAGCTGTATAATGTCACTGTGACTATTCTTATTTTAAATTGGAACATATGAGTTTAAAATATTTTTCCTGCTGGCAGGAAAATAAAAGATAGCAACTATGTATCCTCAATCATAAAACTAGAATAATACTGATATTTCTCAAGAGAATAATTTGGTGTTCCCCCAGAGATTATAAGGGTGGTATTTTTTATGAACTGATAGGAATTCTTAGGTAAAAGTAAAAGTTCCCCTCGCATATGTGTTAATCATTCCCGACTCTAGGGGGCAGTGCTCATCTTCGATTCTAAGCCGAAGAGCCAGCACTATCTGATGATGATTCCGTGGTCATGTGGCCAGCATGACTAAACACTGAAGGGCACATGGAATGCTGTTACCTTCCCACCAAGGTGGCCCCATTTTTCCTATTTGCAATTTTTAATATGCTTTCGAAGTGCTAGTTGGAAGAAGCTGTGGCAAGTAACGGGAACTCACTCCATTACACGGCACTAGGGATTCAAACCGTCAAATTGCCGACCTTTCTAATTGACAAGCTCAGCGTCTTAGCCACTGAGCCACTACGCCCCCTCAGGAATTCTTAGGATTTGTCTAATTTGTAAAATATAATTTATAGTTAGTTGTAATTTTTGTTTTGCAAAGTCTCTCATGGTTCTGTAAATTTATGGAGTTTACAATAGTAACTTAAGTGCTGGAAAGATAATTCTCCTGAATATTTTCCTACTACTTCTTATTCAGGTCAAGATGAATTTGCTGTAGAAATCCTTTCAAAAGAGAAGTGAAAAATGTTCATACTGGCATGCAGGCTTCTCTGTGTTACAGGAAAGCCATGATTTGTGTGATCATCATGACTGTTATCATGCAATCCTTTCTCCCATCATCTTCAGACTTCTTGGCTTGAGAAGGTATCCTGAGAAAATCCTTTCTGCCAGGGTTTTTGAATAAATTATTCTTAAAAAATTTTCTTCTTCTTGAAGAAATGACTGGAGAAGTCTTTCTTCTCTTGAGAAATTAAGACTCTTCATCCATTTTTTTTCTGCCCATAAATGGGATGGAAGTTTAATCAAAAGTCCCAGACACATTAAACCTTGATATACACTTGAAGATGGGTAAGTGCTACACAATTCCAGAACTATATAGTCCAATTTTCAATTGTCCACCCTTGCTGTGTTTTTTCAGGTGAAACCTGAATAACTATTCTGTTTGCTCCATGCTTCCTTCAAAGAACTAATTTGAGGTTATGATCTGATTTCAAAGTTGTGTAATCTGTTACAATCAAAATCAAATCAAATTTATTCATCACATACATATACATACAATGTGCATATATTTAGAATTTTGTTTAGATTTCTATCTTAATACAATTATCAAGCTCATCCTTCTATTTTAATATAATTATTCAGCAGCTGTAACACTCCATTTATCCGTGCCCAAGGGACTGCCTGAAAAGTTATAGGTATCTCATAGAATAAACATACTCAGATATCTTAGTTTTAGTCAGTATTTAAAATCAGCCAAAGTAAATACACATCTTCACTTTCCATCAGAATGCTTTTAAGTAAGTCCTCACATTAAAAGATGCTTGATATTTTAAAATAATGTATCTTCCCCCTTCTTTTTCAGATGCTTTCTTTAGTACATTATTTTTTGTGATAAAATTAGTTCATCAAAATATAAAATACAAAAATATTAAGAAAAATGAGAATAATAGGAAAAAAGGAAAGGAGAAAGGGAAGAGGAAAAAGTGTAGGGTAAAAGGAAAAAGAAAAATATTGACTTGATTCTTTTTGGTGCAGTAGAAATAAGGTAATAACATGCAACCTCAACTTTTTGTATAATAATATATACTAGTCATTTTCATAGCACAAACTATCTTATCCAAAACCAAAGTTTCACAAAGTCTGGAAGCAATTTCCAAGCAGAAGCAAAATTAATTGTATTCTTTTCTTTAATCAAAGCAGTAAATTTAGCCATCTCTGCTAAATTTTTTCTAATAAACTTTTGCAGCTATTTGTCCATTGTGGAAATCAAAGCATTCTTCCATTTTTGTGCATAGGGTGTTCTTAATGCTGTCTGCATAAATAACATCAAAGTTTTACATTTTCTGCATTAATTTTTTATATTGCATCGCTATTGTATAGCTTGCATACAGCTTTCCTGCAATTATTTTTAAAATAATTTAATAACATTTAATATTATTTTGGTGCACCAAAGTGGAGAGGATGGGAACAGAAGGAGGAGAAATCCAAATAAAAAAACAAGTTAAATGCTAAATTGAAAATGCATTTAAAATATCAGTTGATACTAAGATATGTAGCAAGTTTCACAGGCCAAGATATTTCTTCAATCTAAGAAATATTTTGTGCTGTGCACTTCAAATCCAAGTTCAGAATTACAACTTTTTTTGGTTTTATTTTCTACAATCAGAGAAACATTCCTTGTATGGTCTGAGAATTATTCATTGGAAACATCAATGGTTGATATTCAATTGAGTAACTGTCCAATGATCAAACAATTGCCCCAACCTAATTGATATCTTACTTTAATGCATTTTGTTGTGGGTCAGCCAAAGAACTGTGTTGTTCATATCTACGTATATCTACAAAAAGCATCATACCCATGATATATATTTAACCCTTTGCATATGATCAATTAATCAAGCCCTGACTTTTGAAAAGGACAACAGGCTGCAGCACTATACAGTAAATAAACTTTTATTTTCTTCCAGCTCTGCAAGATTAGTGTTGTCAACAATCAGAGATCAGCTGATAAGACAAGTAAATAGTACCTATTTACAAATTATATGAGTGTAAATTTATTTCTCCCAAATATAGTACAAAAGGTATATATTAATAAATGAAATCTTGCAATCTGGATTCATTATAATCAAAAGCTTAAAAATAATGGCCTTTAATGAACAATCAATAGAAGGAAAATAGCTAGCCAACTTTCATTCAAAATGTGTTGCAAAATTATTTCAGACAATATGTAATGTAAGAAATAAAACAGAATAAAATAAATAGAATCATTCATTTTTGTGAAAGCTCTATTGAAAGAAAATACTTCGATTCCCTTTTTAAAAACTATAAAGTTAAACTGAAAATTGTATCCAAATGAAGCACAAAGTACTTGATGAACAATCTTTCTTAAAGGCAAAAAACTAACCATATTCATAGTCCAAATTGTCAACTGTCCTTCTTGCTGTGTTTTTTCAGGTAAAATCTAAATAACTATTCTGTCTGCTCCATGCTTCAAAGAGCTAATTTGAGGTTATGATCTGATTTCAAAGTTGTGTAATCTGTTACAAAGTGCATACATTGCAAGTTCTTCATCATGAGGATCAAAACCAGAGCTAGGAAAGAATTGGAAAGAAAAGGGAGAAAGGGAAAGAGGCAGATAAGAAATGTTATAAATTGTGAGAATACGTGGCATGCAAATATCTGTAAGTATATAGCTAACTAATTATAAGACAAATACATTATTCTTAATCATCAGTGCCACTAACATGTTGGCAAATCAGTTATTTTTCAGAATGGCAGTGGGAGTTAAGGGAGACAGCAAATGAAGTAGTCACAATAACACAGTGAAAAGACAGCAAACAACTTGGTTTGGTAACACTCAACACATTGAAAGGTAGGGAAGTGTCTATCACCAGGGATGTAAAACTGCAATTGACTGTATTTTCTTTTTATGCTTTATGCTCCTCTGAAGTTTAGTATGAATTGGGGTGTTTGTTTTAATAGCTTTTGTATGTGCATATGTGATGATGCTGGTACCAGCTTATAAACAGTGTTGATTTTTTATGATTATGTGGACAAGTCCCTGCAGTTTTCTTGACAAGTTTTCAGATTTGTCACTGTGTCCTTCAATAGTGCTGAGAGAAAATGACTGGCACATCACCCATTTGGGGGCTTTATATCTAAGGCAGGACTGTAACTGAAGTCTCCTACTTTTAACCTGGTACCTTAATCGCTACAGCAAACTGGATCTCTGTAATAGTTTAAAGTTATTAATAATTTTAAAATAATAGCTTTCATGGTATAAAATAATTCTATGTATTTTTCTATAATTATAATTTGTTTAAGTTTTAGTATCACTGCCCTTCTGTTTTTTAAATTGTGACTATAAATTTCAGTGGGTTCTAGCTAATTACTGGCATTTTTATTTATTAGAGGATGCTTTCTTTTGATCTTATGGTGCAGATATGTAGCAAATTCTACTGGAGTTAAAGCTTGTTAGGACAATTATTTAGAAAACAAAACAGTTAAGAATTAAACATGATCACTAAGGCATGAAGAAATTACTACTGTTTTAGTGTAAGAAAAGGAAAAACAAATAGTTGTGTAACACTCACCTATGTACTAACTAAAGCACTGACCGATGATTTATTCAGAAGGTAGCACTGGAGGTGAAGTGAACTATAAAGCCAGGAGAAGAACAGCTTATTGGGTTAGTGTGTTAATCAAAGCAGATATGACTATAGAAACAGCATCTTTATTTCTAGCTATGTCTATTGTTCAAAACAAACACTGCTCTTAACATTAAGCATAGCATGTCTGTGTTCTGCAGAATATCCAGTATAGTGTTGAGGTTAATTCCAAGTAATCAAAGATACTTAATTTTAAAGATTGTTTTGAATAACACATTGGTGTTGCATTTAAATCTGAACAATCTTTTTGGATTAGAATACTTGACAGTAATTTTGATCTCTGTGTTGTGCTCAACAATTCTCTGATAGTTTGCTAATATACAAATACTGTATATTATATAAATAATATATTTTATTTTATGATTTAAAGTTTTGCTTTATAAAATAAAAGTTTTGCTTTTTCCAAATAAATAATTCATTTTGGATTAATCAAAATGAAACATTGGGTTCAATACTGTACTCCTACTAACTCATCTAACATTCAAATGGGAAATTAAAAAAGATGAATAATGGTCCACAAATGTTTGGAACAAAAAGGAAATCACAAGATTATTAGTGTAGAAGTGGGAAAACGTGGGGCTTAGAATAGACTGGGAAGTTGAAATGTAACTTAGTATCTATATTATCTATATAAAGATAATTTTATATAGTCCATAAATGTTTTAACATTCAATGTTTTAATGGTCTAATTATCTAATGATGCTGTAAGACACCCAGAGTTGCTTTAGAGTGGGATAGACAAATTTAATAAAGAAATGAACGATTACAGAAAATGCAACTCATTGACTACTTTCTCTTTTTTAAATAGAAATCAATATGTCAAGATCTGATTTCACCTTTGCAGTTGACAAATACGTATACTTTTATGCAGAATAAGAAAACTACATTCATTTCAGTTTGTTCAGTAAAAAAAATCAGAAAATATGGAAGACATGGGAATGAAATGTAAGTTGTTCATCTAGTACAAGTTAAACATTTTCATAAAATTTGTTTTTCCCAATTTTACTGGATTGTCTTCACTTTTTAAGTTGTGTAGATTTCCTCGGACTTCCTGCTTAACTGTGAAGCAAGCATATCAAATACATATGTGCTGATATAGACATCACATATTTTTATCATCATATTCACTAACAGTACTATCTGTTAAATATCTGTTACATTTGCCACTTCTACCACAGGAATATTCCAATATTGTCCAAATTGTTAAGGTACTCCTTTATTTATAACCAGTTGCTTAATGACCATTTGAATTTTAAAAGCTACTTATGGCCTGTCCATGAAGTTACCATTACTGCATCCTTTTGCCAGTCATGTGATAACATTTGGGTGCTTGGCAATCTACACACATTTATTCACAGTTGCATCATTATGTGGTCACATGGCCATGATTTGCAACTCTTCTTGCCTGTTTTTGGCATTTTTCCTGTTTTCCAGCAAAAAATCTTCCGTGGATATGCTGGATTCACGTAACAACATCTGATTTGCTTAATAACTGTGGTGACTCATTTTACAATTGTTGCAAAAACTATCTTAAGATCATGGATGGTTAGATAGTGCCTCTGCTTGTCCACAATAACTTACAATCAAAATTCTTGGTTTGCTATGGTAGTAAGTTAAAGATTACCTATTCTCCAAAGCTTACCAGTGTCTGAGCACTTTCTCGTTCTAAGATCTTCTGAGTTTGATCAGGAGGAAATTTCAGCACTGAAGTTATAACCTTTGCCATTGTCTAAAATATGAACAAAAGAAATAGTGTTCAAACTCTAGAGTCTATTTGTTTATGAAATCTTATACACTATTCTTGGGAATGTTAATGTAAGCATGGTAAAAAAAATAGAAGCATGTATTTGTTTCTTATCCCATGATAATTTGTAATATATTTTTTGTGTATGAATGAATCAAGGGAACAACAATTACTTATTAAGATTAGCAATTAAAATTACACATTCCATATTGAGATCCACTCTCTGCATGAAAAGAAGTGGTGAGAGAAGTGGTGGGAAAAGATAGAATAATTTATTGACAATGCATTTTCAATAGCAATTAAAAGGGGCCTTGGACTTACCTGATATGCTTCTTCTCATTGTGTGAAGAGATGATCCATAGGTCGGGTTAGCCTGTCATTAGTTGATCTATTTGACTGAGTGATAGAAGCTTAAAAGGCCTGGCTCCTCCTACCTTCCCCAGTTCTATGAAGTCGACATAATAGAGCAAAACTCTCTTTCCTTAGATGTTAAAGACCCGTACTCAGGACCCACTAAGTATCGTTGGGCTGCATTATCTCTTCACACAACAAGAAGGAGCATATCAGGTAAGTCCAATGCCCCTTCTCCATTGAATGTGAAGAGATAATCCATAGGTTAGACTTCCCAAAGTCACTGAAGGTCAAGGGAGGTCAAATGGAGCCATTGATACTCTGCAGAATCCTTCTTCCAAATGCCACTTCTGCAGAGGCATACAAATCTAGACAATAGTGTCTTATGAAGGGCGACAGGGATGACCAAGTTGTTGCCCTACATATCTCATCGATAGAGGCCTGTATTGCCCAGGCCGCCGAGGTTGCAGCACTCTTGAGTGCACTGTGATGCCAGTGGGAGGTGTGATTCCCTGTATGCCATATGCCTCCAAAATGCAGGCCCAAAGCCACCTGCCAATGTTAGAAGCAGAGACCTTGTGGCCCAAGGACCATGTCTGGAAGGATACAAACAATGCCTCTGACTTTCTGAATGGTTCTGACCTGTTGATATACTGTACACGTGGAGAGCCCACCGTACATTTAAGGTGTGCCAGCGACCCTTGTGTAGATGTCTGGGATTGGGGCAGAAATTCGTCAAGACTATTTCTTGCGCCTTGTAAAAGGCAGAGTTGACCTTAGGGACAAATGTGGGGTCTAGACATAGTACGACACGGTCCCGATGGAAAATGCAGAGACCCTGCCTGATGGAGAGGGCAGAGATCTCTGATATACATCGTGCAGACGTGATTGTGACTAGGAAGCAGACCTTCCACATAAGAACTTTCAAGGAAGCCATCCATAGCCACTCAAACGGTCCTTGTGTTAGTGCCACCAACACTCTCGGAAGCTCCCAGGTGGGATAACAGTGGGCGACTGGGGGTTTCAAATTGGAAACTCCCTGAAGAAACCATTGCACCATCATGTGCCTGGAGAATGAAAAGGCCGAACCACAATCTATGACAGACGTCAGAGTGGCGACCTGCCTGCGGAGGGTATTGGGCCAAGGGCCCTTGTCCAGTCTGTCTGGTGGGGTGAGTTGGATCATATGCTCGCTGTCAGGGTTCCACACAACATCAGCAACACAATCAGAATTCCAAAGAGACAAAAGTCCATAGAATAAGATTTTATTGAAGACATTGTCCTAGTACAATCTGGAGAAATCCTGAATCTAAAATTCCTGGGTTTTCTCCACCCAAGTAAAACTGAAAGTTCTACCCCACTAATTATCACGTTAATTTCTCACCAACCCCTTCAATGTTCCACACAACATCAGCAATGCAATCAGAACTCCAAAGAGACAAAGTCCAAGGAATAAAATTTTATTGAAGCCATTGTTCTGGTACAGCCTGGAGAAATCCCAAATCTAAAGTTCCCGGGCTTTCTCCACCCAAGTAAAACTGAAAGTTCCACCCCTTTAATTATCACATGTTAATTTTCCACCAACCCCTTCAAAAAAAGATTCAATGTTTCCCTTAAGACGTCCTCCCATAGGTATCAATTGCCCAGACAAACTTTCCCATGAGAACTAGACCTAAAAGAATACAAACAAGATAACAATTCTGAGTTGTCTTTATCAACTCCCCCTTTGCCTTCTCAGCGACCTTGCAAAAGAAAGAAAAGATGTGTCAAAGCTAAAAGGCTCCAAATAATACTTTAAACAATGCCCAATATTCTTCAGTAGAAAAACCCCAGTCCTTTTAGACTTGACAACGGCATTGTTGTAAGCAACTTCGGTGAAAGGCAAAAGATCTGACCAGTTGATCTGCTGATTGTCCACGTAACATCTCAAGTATTGCTCTACCATGGTGTTTGTGCGTTTTGCGACTCCATTCATAGCCGGATGAAACCCGGAACTAAGTCCTTGAGCAGATCCTATCGACTTCAAGAACTGCCTCCAAAACTTCGTGGTGAACTGTACTCCTCGGTCAAAGATCACTTGTTTGGGGGCTCCTTGTAATTGATAGGCATACTAGATAAACATCTTGGCTAACTTTTTCACCGATGGAAGTCCAGAGCATGCTACGAAATGGGCTTGCTTGGAAAACAGGTCAATGACCATTTTTCCATCACTGGAAGGAAGATCTATAATGAAATCCATGCTGATCTCCACCCATGGACACGAGGGCTTGGCCATGGTTTGCACAGGTGGCTTTCTGGGTCTTCCTTTCATGGTGGCATAGACCATACAACTTTTTACACAGTCCTCCACCTCAGGTTTGAGGTGTGGCCACCAAAATTGCTTGCACACTAAATGGAGAGTTTTTAGAAAATCGAAATGGCCAGCCGATTTTTCATTGTGGTACTACTCCAAGATTTTGATGTGGAGACTGGTTGGGATGTAAATTTTGGAGCCCTTCCACACTAGACCATCGCGGATCATGAGGGAATCCTTGTTGTTGAGGAACCAAAGATCTGTGTTCAACACTGCAATGATGTCATCTGTCAGTGGGTGCAGGTTACCTGGAGGGCGACATCGGCTCTGGGCCCTGGTAGTTACTTGAGCTGCTGGCTGTGAGAGGGGTAACACCGGTTGGATAATTTCCTCCTTCTGGCTGTTAAACTGCAATTTCTGGGACAGTGCATCTGCTAGGATGTCCCCCCCCTCCCAGGATGTGTTTCAACTTGAAATCTAAATGTTTGAAGTATTGGACCCATTGCACTTGTTTGGGGGACAGATTCCTCAGATTCCTCAGTGCTTCCAGGTTTTTATGATTAGTCCAAACCTGGAAGAGTATTTTGCTGTTCTTGAGAAAGTGCCTCCAAGAGAGTAATGCCCAACAAATGGCATACACTTCTTTCTCCCGTACTGCCCACCTCCTTTCTGTGTTGGACAATTTTTTGCTAATGTAAGCACATGATTGGAGCTGACCTTGAAGGTTCTCTTGGAGAAGCACTGCCACAACTGCGACATCGCTGGCATCAGTTTGGATGATGAAAGTCCTTTCTGGATCAGGATGCTGAAGGATCGGTTCTTGTGCAAACAGTTGTTTCAAAGTTTCGAACACCTTTCGGTATGTCATTGTCCACTGCAGCGGTTGGGTCGGTTGCAATTTGGGGTTTCCCTTCCCTGTTTTTAGCAGTTCAGTTAGTGGCAGCGCCACCTAAGCAAATGCCGGAATGAACTGCCGGTAGAAGTTGGCAAACCCCAGAAAGCTTTGTAACTGTTGCCGGGTCCAGGGATGTTACCAGTCCAATACAGCCAAAATGTTTTTCAGGTCCATCTTGATCCCACCACTAGAGATTCTATAGCCCAAGTAATCTATTGCATCACGATGAAATTCACATTTTGACAGTTTGGCATATAGTTTGATGATGAGTAACTTTTATAGGACTTGCCGGACCAGTTTCATGTGGTCTTAGAGGGTCTCGCTAAAGAATATCTTCCAGGTAGACCAGAACCCCCTGGTAGAGGTGCTCATGCAGGACCTCATTGATTAACTGTATGAACACAGCATGAGCCCCTTGCAGCCCAAACAGCATCACTTTGAACTGGAAAATCCCCAAGGGGCACTTGAAAGCGGTTTTCCACTCGTCCCCTTCTCTGATCACACTCAGTAGTACACTTCCCACAAATCCAGCTTTGTAAAAATCTTTCCCTTGGCCAGGTGATTTAGCAGATCTTTCATGAGTGGCAGTGGGTGTTTTCCACATTCATAGTGCTGATCCCATATAAATCAATGCATAATTTCATCGTCCCATCCTTCTCGCAAAATAGGATGGGGCCACCACCCAGGAATTCACTGGATGAAATCCCGTGCAAGGTTCTTGTCAATGTACTTCCTCAACTCGCCCATCTCTTTGGGCACCACCGAATACATCTTTGGCAGCTTTGGCAGGGTGGTCCCAGTACAAACTCAATAGCACAGTTTGTGGGCCATTGAGGAGGGAGTACATTGCACTCTTGCTTACTGAAAATCTCAGCAAGGTCCTGGTATTCCGGCGGTACTCCCACCCCATCTGGGGTGATCCCAAAGGTGGCAGCCACTTCTTTCTCACTAGATTTTGGCTGATCAGGGTACTTGAAGTTGGGAACACTGTTGGGTAGTAGTGGGCTAGGGCCAGGGGCTATCTTCAGTTTCCTAAGGCCCTTCTCCCACGTAATGGTTGGGCCCCACTTGTCGAGCCAGGACAATCCCAGCATTAGAGGATTGGTCATCTTGGGGGCCACTATGAGTCTGATAATTTCCCAATGGTTGCCCACTTCCAAGCAGAGCGGCTTGTTCACTAGGGGGGTTGGCATGTCCATCAGGCTCCCATCTGCCTGCTCGAATTGAATCAGCTGGGGCTGGGTGCATATGCCTACTCCTCAACTATGGCCTTGCTCACCATACATCTCATACACCCCGAGTCTAGGAGGGCATCTAGGGCCTCCTGTTTCCCCATCTTAAAGACGATCAGGTGAGTTTCGACCAAGAAGCGGGGGGAATTCCACACTCACCATTGGATCATTGCTTGCTTCGTCATTCGGCTCGGAGCTACTCTGAGAAGTCAAGACGTCCTCTTCCTCGTTCGAGGACTTGCGCTGCTTGCTTTGCAGACTTCCATCTTTGGTTTTACGTGGCGGGGCTTTTTTTGGCTTAGCTGAGACCACAGGCTTCGCCAGAGGGACCAGTGTGGATGCGAGGCATTCAGATGCCCAGTGGCCCATCTGTCTGCATCTGAAGCAGCTCACTTGTGCTATGGGCTCACTGGTCAGGTGGACTGGCTGCACTGCTGGTTGTCTCCCCGCAGGTTTTCACATCGTTTCACCATCGGGGCCTTCGAATGCAGGTAGATCTCGACATGCATCACCACAGTTATATGATACCAATCTTGGATCCTCTCTGGGGGGGCCCGTATCCCACATGCTTTTTGGACCTTGGGATTTAAGCTTTCTTTGTAATAATGGATTGGCAATTGGTCAGGCCAGTCTCGGAGTTTTCCGGCCAGCTGGTGGAATTCCCAGATGTAATCTTTGGGATGCAATCTTTTTGCTTGATTGCTTTGATTTCCATTTCTTCTTCCTCCCACTGAGCGGTATCTTCAAAGTGGTCACTCAACGCTTGCATGAACTCTTGGAAGTCGTCAAGCTCGGGTGCCTCTTGATTATTCAGTTCAATGACCCGTTCTGCTGCCTCCCCATCATTCATCCCTTGGCAATCGCTGCCATCATTTCTTGGGGTAGCGATGTCCGTGCACATCGAACTGTATTCAGATGTGGTTCAGGAAATAGACCAGCTTCAAGGGGGTCAAATCAAATGTTGCCTTGAAGAGGGGCAGTCTCGGCGGTGTGGCTGGCACCTGCTGCATCGGTTGGGCCCGTACACCCTGTGGTGGCAACATCCAAGGTGGTGTCCAGGCTGGTAGTGCAGGCACCCATTGGCACTGAACTCATCCCTGTCCCAGGTAAAAGGCCCAACCTAGCATAATCTGCACTGCGGGTGGGAGCCAGGGCATCTGCTGGAAACTCAAGGCCTGTGCCCAGGGCGGTGGGCCTGGTGAGGCCACTTGCAGCACTTGATTGCCTCTGGTGGTTGCCGCTGCTGGCAAGCGGGCTGGGATGCTCCTTGGAGGGCTGCAGACCCTGCACAGGGATGTGCCACCCCAACCATTGCTCCCCCACTTGCCTGAATTGTGAAGGAGAACTTTGGTGGGGAGAGTACACTGGTCCAGCACGGGCTTGGGAAGCGCTTCCTACAGTTGCTCCAACTGCTCCTGAAGGCTTCTCATCGACATGGCATGGGCAGAGGGCAGGATGGTGTGGCTTCTCAGCTCTGTTGCTTCCAAGCAACACTGCCTCATTTAGCTGTAGCCATTATACTGTTATTTGTCATTCTTGCATCCTTCCGGGTGTAATTCAAGGTGTTGGTTCTTACCTTTAAAGCGCTCCATGGCTCGGGACCCGGGTACTTACAGGACTGCCTGTTGCCACCATCAGCCTCCAGCCGACCAGTGCGTTCCCATAGGGCTGGCCTCCTCGGGGTTCCATCGTCGGGGCGA
>JAEANM010017676.1:0-12882 GCA_017656035.1 Myanophis thanlyinensis | reverse complement strand
TCATTTGTTGGTGAGGGCTAGTTTCCAAATGTCTGGTAGGCGGGAGGTATCGTCTCGTTTGTTCATGTTATGGGGGTATGTATGACTCAGATGAAAATTCCTTGTTTTTATTTCCCTTTTTCATTCAATCTGCTTCCACTGCTTCCTAAGTGACCAATTGTCTAGCTGTCTCATTTCTTTTCAAGTTACATATCTGTAACTTTCTTTCCAATTTATATAGAATTGGTCATCAGCGCAATGATACTGGCCATATCATGTCCTAAAACCCTGACAGTGGCCAGAACATATCCTAATACAGTAATGCCTTTTTTTCCTGCAATATCCTCATGACTTTGTTTTATCTCATCCCTTTACAGTCTCAGAGAATTTAAAACCTGTTTAGCTGTTCCAATTTTAAATGATGCTTTTGATACCTATTTTTGCCATGGAAATCGCATGACATGCTTCACTGTCAATGCCGTAGCTGTCATGACCAATAACTGTTTCCCTTCAGGTTAGACCAGACTAGAAAACTAAAGTGGTGAGTCTTAGTAATATTTTTGTTATAGAGTTATATTAATTGACACCTGCAACTCTAAATATACTTCTCCCCCCCACCCTTTATTTTTTTATGAGGCTAGGGAGGATCATGTCTGACATATTTCTTTACCAGACTTAGATTTATTTTATCTGGTTGTGACTCTTTTTCCTCAAGTTTATTTCATCTGCTATTACAGTGACTGGAATTCACTAACTTTTACTGCACAGTATAGACTTCTGTGGTCATGTCTTTTCTCCTTTGGTTTCTAGAATCTGCCTTCCAGGCACATTTTGACTTCAGCTGCAGGAGAGATCAAACATCTGACTTCTGCAGAGGCTCTTTTGAAAATATATTAGAGATGTTCTCTAAAAGAGGGTAAGCACAATGTTTAAAAATCACATCTAGCTCACATTCTGTAAAACTCTAATCCTGGCACTGCACAGAAGTTTGGTTTAAACCAGGAAAGAGAACCGCATTCTGTCAGCTATCTTATACTCCTGTCTCCATTCATATGTATTATGGGTTTTCCATTACTTCAGATGACAAAGGGGTTCATGTGATTCTACCATTTATAGTTTTACTACATTGGATCAGTGGGAATGTAGGTGCCATATGGCGATGATGTTGATATTATCGTATTCCAGTACAATTGTGCATTTTTCAGCCGTGAAGTGATAGTGGCATTCCTTGGCCACTCATTGTCAAGATAAGAATAATAATCAAGATGATTATTATTGTTAACTCTTAGTTCATCATGTACCCCTTCGCCACAGTTAGTATCTGTCAAGCAGCTAATTTTTGAACTTATTTACACAAACACGGAGGAGAGGGAGTACACTGGACAGGATAATCAGAACTACTCCTTGGACCACTATGTGTGTCCTTTTCTGCTTGTTAAACAGACAACTTGATGTTTGACTGACTGAACCTACTATACTATACTCACCTTACATTTGTCCAGTTGTATTATACACTATAATGATTTGTGATGGTTGTGGCAGATGGGAAGGAAACTTAAATCAAAGATTCTATCAGTATCTTTCCAAAATTTGCCCTACGGTAGATGCATAAAGACAGTGCCTTTTGCCATTCTTAATTGTGAAATCCTTGGTGCTCTCTGAGCTTGTTTATTTTCTTGTAGACATTATTCCTCTAAATAATGTCAACAGGGCTTGTGACCTTGGGGTTTATTCTGTTTATTTATAATAATAAGTTTGCCTGGCCAATGTTGGTTGGTGTGTGGTTTCTGCTTGGTGGTTCTTCATTAGCGTATTGTTTTTTTTTTTACTAATTTTATCTTGTCAGGTAATCTGCATGCAAATCACTAAGACCAAAGAACACCAAGGATCCCATAATTCAACCCTGAGCTGCTGCACACATTTTCTTCCATTTCATGTTAACTGTTATAGAATAAGGGTAAGCAATGGAAGCAGCATTGATTCCTCAGTCACTTGAATCTTTGATTTTTTTGTCTTCATCATTAATTGTATGATACTTTTGATGGGGAAATATTAATATGGACTGAACACAAAATACATACTAAACTTTGAGCAATCACACTTTGTCCTTGCTGCCCCCTGTTCTTTTACCCACCTATGTAGCAGTATTAATCGAAAGTAGATTGTGAGTCTGCCATTTTTCCTAATTTAGTAGAATCATTATAGTTTTCTTTCTTCATCATCTAGAATATTTTCATTTCCCCTCCTCTTTTTTTCCCTTTAGAGATATAACCAAAGGGAATGTCTTGTACTGATACTCAGCCATGCATTGTTTTAAGAAAACCCTCTGCCTTTCCCTGTAGGCCACAGGCAGTGTCATCAACTTCACTAGCTGTTACCATGTTTGAGAACAAAATCCTCTGACAGCTATTAATAATAATCTCCAAGGCTCTTAAATAGGTTGTCTAAAGTCCTGAGTAATTTGAAGATGGGCCAGCAAATATATTTGGATTTGAAGTGACAGAGAAGGGTCCTCTGGCTCAATTAGCAATAAATTGCAGCTTCTGAAAAATCTATGCGGTATTGTAAATGAACAAAACAGCAAATTTGCTTCAACATATCAACATGTAATTTAATTCAGAACTACCTTTGGAGCATGTTTCCTCCCTTGAGCATGAAGGAGATGTAATTTATCAACTTTACCAATCCCTGCTACCTCAAGGTTTAAAAACAAAATCTAAGAAAACAAATGACTCTATCAAGTTATGTCTGGCTTGTCAAAAGCAACTGTGCAACTGCACTCCTAAAAATCCAGAAGGCATATAATGAGGATAGGAGGGGGGAACTACATTGCCAAAATTCTGGTTCACAAGGCATGCAGAAAAGGCTATTATACGTCTGCCTTAGAATCAATTATATCAGTTTTCCCTAATGTTCTTTTCCTCTCTGTGTTTTAATTCAAATATTAATAAATCATAGCAAAGGGATCTGCACAAAGCCTTCTAGTCTTTATTTTGCAGAGGAAGTAAGTTGCAGACTTTGCAACCTAAACGTTTCAAGTCAGTCTGCAATCTTCAAAAGCATATCCACTGTAATCTGAAAACATTTTTTATATATTAGGAAAGATGTCAGGAATTGTCTACAATCTTATTTTAAAAGAAACTGAATTGTGCATGATAAACTGTGTTTAGGGCATTATGAATATATCTATGGCTTACATTTTATATCATTCCCCAGGATAAATGCAGAGATCCAAACTAGGTGTGGTATATGCCTGCAGTTCTGGTATATGCCTGCAGTTCTATGTCCCTACTATTCCAAATTTCTAGGCGTTCAGGTCTGAAGATAGATGTGTTTACATTGCTCCAACATGATCCCAGTTTTTCATGGATTATAAAACATGTGTATAACGCAGTATGTGTGTTAAAGCTAGTACAAATTAAACCAATTGAAAACATTCCAATGGAAATATGAAAGTCAGGAAGAAGATACAATATCCATGCATTAAGAACCATGATGGTGTATTGGTTAGAATGCAGTATCAGAGACTAATTCTGCTGACTGACAGCACTTTGATTCTCA
This sequence comes from Myanophis thanlyinensis, assembly GCA_017656035.1. Classification (NCBI taxonomy): domain Eukaryota; kingdom Metazoa; phylum Chordata; class Lepidosauria; order Squamata; family Homalopsidae; genus Myanophis; species Myanophis thanlyinensis. The sequence goes on along the minus strand of JAEANM010017676.1, from coordinate 9,342 downwards.
CTGGCTCAACAGTAACTCAGCCTTCCATTCTTCCAAGGCCTTCTATTCTTCTCAGGACCCAGATTGTTGGGGCTGTATGCTGACTCTGTAAACTACTTAGAGGGTGCTGCAAACCACTGTGAAGTGTTAAATAAGTGCTATTGCTATTCTATTGTTATACATGATAATTCTCTACCCAGTTTGAACCATGGGTTCAATATGTTGTTTTAGGCCACTTGTAATTGCACTTAGATATATCTTTCAGCTACTGCATTGCCTCAACCAAGAGTTTATTGGTATTTTAAACAACATATCACGAAGATAACTTAAACAGCTTCGTGAAATGTGAATTAGTCACAACCTGCTTTGCAACAGCTTCCTCAGTTGCATATTTAAGGAAATGTGCTATTCTACTCTGTCTAGTGGGTCAAAGGAATCATTAATACTTTCTTCATTCTACCTATAACTCTTTAGGTCTTTAAAGAAATTTTTCAAAATGGCTGTCCCAAGGCCCAAGCTTTTTAGTTCTGCAAATATTAGATTTCTTTTACAATAACCTGGACTGGAAACAGGTAATCCAAAGAACACATCACTCAGAAGTCTAATTAATCAGAGTTCCCTAACCTTTCTGGCTTTGTGGCCCAATTGGGGGGAAGGGCAGGATCCTTCCATGCAAGGAGCAGGCACATATGTGCATGGCACCAGTTGCACAAACAGCAGATACATGCACCTGATGCTCACTCAAATAGAGTGTTCACGCACTCACTCACTGTTCATCTGCTGCTTGTGGAAATGGAGATGCATGCGTATATGCTCGTCCAGTAGTGCCCTGAAGGCTGAGGATCCCTGTAATTAATAATATGTATTAGAAGAAGGATAAATTTACAACACAATAATTTAAATGAGTGCACTAATATTCAAATGATAAAATATATATACTCGATTTAGGGTAGCAAATTGTTGTCTATTTCCTCTTCTTTTCTCCAAGAAACAGGAAAACACTAATCTCTTGTGTCCTTAGTATTTTTTTTTTAATCTTTGAAATGGCTATCAGATTGTGGATAAACTATCTCTACTTTCTCTTTGAATTTTGCCTCCTTTATCTCCATTCCTAAAGGAACCTGGACATTCCCTATTTTCTCTCTGTTAAATGGCAGAATCCAGTAGTTTATATTTCCCCTCCCTCTTTCTGCCTTTGTGAAGAGAAGAAAACTCCCAACTCTTCCCAAAAGGAGAATTCCAGCTGCTGAGCAATTATTGTGGGTAATTTCCAGTTTAATTTGCATCTAGCACATTCTAAGATGAGAACAAGAACCTATGCCTCTAAGCACAGCTAGCTAGCTATACAATGAGCTATTTATTTATTAGACTTTAATGAAAAAAAACCCTGGCAAAATGGAACGCAATAAAAGCAATAGCAGGGTGAGAGACAATAACTATAGGAAAAAAATTACATCACTCTATCTCTATTAAATTATACCAAAAGACACAAAACTTCCCAGAATCATTTGAAACAATATTGTGCATAATTAACACAGACAGTTCCAGAGAAGGTGGTAATTAGTTGTTCCACCATTTATTCCAATCCTTTTATATATAGGATGACAGCAAAATTGAAATGGAAAGTAAGACACCAGGTGATCCCTCTTCTGTTCTGATTAGGAAGGAGAAAATTAGGAAGGGATTTCAAAAGTCCTGTATTCTGACCAGATTCTAATCTTATCTCCCCAGAAACCAATTGCATGCATGTGTCTTAGTGGTGATACCACATCTATGTCAGCCACACAATTAGTAGAAGATTTATTTATCAAGCTTTGTGCTACTTCAATCATGAAGTCACTGCAGGCAACATATTTTTCTTTAAAACCAGCTGTAAAATATATGACATACATTGAGGAAGGCAAGCATTCTGCTATCAATTAATCAGTTGTTATACCCCATACATATACCAGGGGTTGTTAGAAGAGCCTGGCTTTTACAGCTTTATTAAAACCTAACTGAATGTTTAATGGCCTTGAAAGAAAAGCAGAGAAACAATCGGTCAAGAGGGGCAGGAGCTTGCAATTACTTAGCAGAAAGAAACTAAGAAAGGACCCACCCTAGTGGATTAGAGTATTAAAAGGGGCAAGTGGAAAGTTTGTATTTCCAGACATTATGCGTTAAATAGTTATGCCATCATCTCCCTATCAAACAACATATGACAATGTAATCTTAGAACAAAATAGAATTACTTCATCTGGTTCATCTATCCTGTTTGCTATCTATATTACCTGGGAGGGCTGACATTCACATCTTCTCCTAAATGGGAAGGAAATATATTAAGAGTTTTCTTTAATTTTGATTTATGATGCAAGTCACAAAATCTAAAACTCTAGCTTTACTAAATTGTTCAGTATTTCAAGTATGACATCTTTTTTCTTCAGAGTGTATGCCTGAACTACTTGATTACTAAATAACTACTAAATATAGAGTATAAATTTAAGTAATACTGAGGACTATATCTGCTGGAAGCTTCTCTTTGGTGGAGCAGAAATAATGCATATTTGAAGCTTCCTATACTTTCAGAGAAAAAAATGGAATCAGCATGACTATATCAAATAAATGCTTATAACAAGGCATATATTGTTGGTTACCCAAGTATGATGGACATGAGAAACATGAAATAGTTAGTGTGAAATGTTTTAATATGTATTTTGGGTTTTGGTATTCTTATCTTCATCATTATTTTGTTTCTTTTTATTACAGTTATGGAAAGCATTTGTTTGATATGTTTAATTCACTTCACTTCACTTAATTCAATTCACTTCACTTAATTCACTTCACATGCTAGCTCTCTATTACCATTGCTTGCTTGTTTAAAAATATCTCTTCTGAAGTATCATGTCTTCCAAAGTTATTATGAATAAGAAGTTATTAGGAAATAAGAATTAGTCTAGGGCAAATATGGTTGGCAATGAGCCAGAGGTGAAATTCAGCAGGTTCTAGCAGGTTTGCTAGAACCGGTGGTAAATTTCTAAGCAGTTTGGAGAACCGGTTATTAGAAGAAATATCCTTTTGTTTTTTTCCTGTTGTTTCTAGCCTAATCATTATTGCCCTGCTTACAAAAACTGCCCACCCAGTCACATGACCCCCAAGCCAGAACTGGTAGTAAAAAAATTGAATTCCACCATTGCAATGAGCCACTGTTGTAGACTCACATCTAATTTTTTAAATCATATTTCCCTTAAGAAAAGATACAATTTTTAAAAATATATATATGTGTAAATATGTATGTGTGTATAATGGTATAAAATCTAATAAACATTATATATAAGCAGGAAAAAATAATAATTGGGAGTATAATAGGTTTAGTAGAATAAGAGAGCCAGTTTGGTCTAATTGTTAAAGAACCACGCTAGAAAGTGAGACACCATGAATTCTAGTCCCACGTTAGCCAACTCAACCCAACTCACTTCACAGGATGTTTCTTGTTGTGGGGGAAATAGGTGGAGGAAAGTATGCTGGATATGTTTGCCATCTTGAGTTATTTGTAAAACTAATAAAGGCAGGATAAATAATAAAATAAATCTGTAGTCACCAATGGTTAGCTCTTTATAGTAGTGATTGATAATTTATACAGTATTTTAACAATTAACATTTGACTGGACAAATGCTGCAGTTGAATAATTGTTTTCTCCTAGTGGTCCAACAACACTAGATATAAATCATAGTTAGATTCCTCAGTTTTTTAAGACTTCATAGCTATTCTATCTGATAGCAGAAAACTTATGTTACTAAAATGTTGTTCTACTCTGACTTATGAGCAAATCTCTAAAACCTCCAGTCTGCCCTGTAGTATATAATTAGTTGTATCAATCCTTGTATAACATCAAGGCTAAAGCTTGTTTAAAGCTTGGTAACCATAACAATTCTTGTTGTTTTAATAGAAAGCCTCAACACTTCCACATATTTGGAAAACTAATTAATTACAAAAAACTGATTGAACAACTGTGTAACAACATTTTCAGGTAACATTTCACAAAGATGGTTGAAGGATATAATGTGTTTTATTAGAACATGGTTTGATTTCTACAAATATATTAAAGTTATACAAAACAATTATTAACTGTATTTTAAATACCAGTAGACATTCAGTAGATTTTTTTTATCCAAATACTTTTATATGTTAAGAGTATTTTTTGCTCTGAGATTAATAAATGGTCATTTGTTCCCCATATGAACAACATCAAAACAATATAAGAAATCTTCTACAGACCAAAAAGGAATCCACAAAACAATACATATCTTCCAAACATTTTTGCAAGGCATGTTATAAATTTCAGTGACAAATTAACTTGAGAATCCTATTTTATTATTATCTGTATTATGATGATGTCATTTAGATTAATATAAAGCAGAATAGTTATCTCCACATGACTTTCCTTAATTTGTAGGAGAAACTGCGTTTGAACTTGCAAAAAAAGAAATAATAACAAGTAGGAACCAACATTATCTGTCAGTTTTCAAACAACTGCTTCTAAAGATTATGATAAATCTATACCATATAATTTGTAATATTCTAGGCACATAGTTTCTTAACAAATTCTGTAAACAAAAATACAAGGACATTTCATTTATCCTTATTCAAACTTTATCTTCATCAGGGCAGATACTATCAGTAGTTACTACCTTGCTAATGTATTTAACAGATTATTGAACTAAACCTTATCTTCATCACACTTTTCATTGTTAATACATGCTGTCTTCCTAGCTTGATTTAGAATCTGATCATACTCTTCTGTAATTTGTACTGTGATGATTTTAGCCACATTTATCTACATCTCTTTACCGTTCAAAATTACATTATTTTGAAGAATGTTGCAGACTATTTAAACCCAAATGTAATACATGAAAATAATAAGCATAGAACTGATAGCTCATTTAATTTTATCTATAATATCTCTCTTTTCATTTAGAATAATAAAAATGTTTCTGCCTTCCAAGTAACTTTTTCACTTCCAGGAGAATATAGTGATGTCAATTTGATTAGATCACATGGGTTTAAAACATATTCTCTGTTTGCCAATCTTCTTTCCTGTAATAACTAGATCACTCACCCAAATTTTGGGTCCTTGCAAATGACATAACCATCACATTCATCAAGATCATGAAAATATCTGAATAAAAAAGCAAATAATCATTCTTGTTTTAAAGAGTCAATTGCCTTCACATTGCCGGAATAGAAGTAAAATATTAATATGATTGTTCTCTTTTCAGTCTTGATGTTCAAAACTAAAAATGATTATAAGTTTTATATATAGATTATGTCTAATAAAAGTACAATACATTGAAGACAGTTGCAAAACAATTTTGCAGATTTAAATCCAGACAATGTACGATCTTTATTATATATATAAGCTTAGTAAACATAACTCTCTCTCATTTTTATTAGCATTCCATGATTTGATGTAATATGAAAATTTTAAGTCTAAATTTTAACTGTTTATTTTATAATTATCAGCCTTAATTTAATTAATTTTAATTTGGTTTTATATTGTTATATTGTATACATGTTTTTTACTTGGCTGTACACTGCCCTGAGTCCCTTGGGAGATGTATAGAAATAGAAGGTATAAGTATAGAAATCCTGACAAATAAAATAAATAAATGGAGGCATGATTGTTATGCCATTTGGATGGCAAATGGAAAACAGTTCAAAAGAAATTGTAAAGTTCTGCAAATATGATACATACTTCTTCTGATCTGATTATATCTACTTTTAGATATGATCAAATCATAGGTAAAGTCAGATTTTATTTTATTTTTTTGTGTGTTCAGAAAAACTTATACCAGGTTCCTAAGCCTCACCCTCTTTTTAACAATATACACACTTTGTTACAAAATATCAGTATAGTTGCCATTGTCTGCAATGTAGTTCTTCGTAATTTATCTTAATAGATTTTACTGGCTATTGTTTGTGTTTTAAATTTTTATCCTGCTTTTTTTTCATATACAGCTCAAGGCTTTTCCAGGATAAAATCAGGATTCCACACAATTTATTTCTTGTATTTCACACTAAATATCAATGTATTCTTCAGCATACTTTCATCTACAGACTCAATTTCAAATTTTCTGTTTGCAGAATATGTAAGGTATAACACCAGATATAATTTTTCTATATGGTATGTAGGGAATCATAGACTTCAAAAGAAACACACTTAACTAGTAATGTGGAGGAACAAAAGGCAAGTGTATTGTAAATTGTGAGGACTCTTTCCCATGGATTGTAACAAGATAGCTGCTTGCCATTGTTTAGAAGAATTTTTCCTCTTTGCTTTCCAAAATTCCTAGCATTTCATTTCTGGGATAAATACTAGATATGCAAGACAGCAAGCTTTTCCCTGAAATGATTTCTTTCATGAAGTCTTTGAAAGTCTTCCTGCTGCAAAAATAAGTCAGTCTGATAAAGCAGGTGGAACAGGGAAAGCAGAGCTACTTGGATTCATTTTTAGAAGCAGCAGGACGACCACATTGCTCTGTACCAATCAGATTCAAGTAATACTTCATCTGAAGCAATGCCAAGGTAAGCATATCTTTGAAGCTTACACAGGCCTCATAAATCCCATTGTAATATAAACAAGGTGAGAGCCCTTAATATTGAATGCACTTACAAATGGTATGCGGTTGTATCTCTATCAAGAAAAGAATAATCCAGTTTAACTTCTGTGAAAATATGTCATTCTTTGCTTGCTAAAATACAAACTAGAACCACAGCTAGCCAAGAGAATGCAAAATGGCATAAAAAGGATTGTAACAAGATAGTGCAAAGTCCTTTCCTTTTCTACTTGTATGATAAAACAAATACAAGTACAATTCAGTATCGCAATGCATATTTCATCACTTGCCTCCACCTAACTCTGCTTCTAGATATGTCACTGGAAGCATTAAAATGCCTATCAAAGTCAGAAGGACATGAATGAAGAAGCAAGAAGGATACAGATGAGTAGCAAGAAATCAAGAAGTTAATGTAGTTTCAAGTTTATTCAATTTCGCTGCACACGTGTTGTGTATTGACAATAAAGGATTGAATTGAATTGAAGTTTAGCAAACCACATCTAAGTCACAATTTATTTAATTATTTCAGAAATAATACATTTTTTTTTCTCTCTCTATTACAAATGCATCAATGCATGATTTACTAATCTACTCATCTTGATAGAACTGTTTTATTGAGGACTTCAACCAATTATATAGCATTCATTGTTCTGGTATTTATCACTACAGTTATTTAATATAATATATGGATATAAACTATTTCAATTTATGAGCCCAACCACCAGAAATTGAGTAATCCACTCCAGATTGTGGTCAGGACTCAATGTCTGGAGAAAAATGGAACTCTGTTCTCCCACAGTCTAAGCATGAGAATATTATGTCTCTCTGTCTCTCCATTTCTGTGTCTGTGTCTGTGTATCTTTGTCTGTGTGCGCATGAGATTCCAGTGAAAAAGGATTTACAAGCAAATTAAGTTTCTATTAAAAGATACAGAATTTCATTAAAAGCTATGTTATGGGGTTTGAGTTGTTTTAAAAATGTTTTTTGTGTCAAAAAAAGACTGCAATATCATTTCAGTATTATAAGTAATAATAATAAAATAATATTTCAGTATAGAATGTTATGAATTTGATACAAAGGGTTACTGTTACATGGAATCTGTTTATCAAATTTCAAATGGATTCATTGAATTGTTATGGGGAAAAATAGCATTTGAATTGTAGGTTTTACAGAATGTGATGGAGCTGACTGTTGTTTAAAAATAATTATTATCCATTAACAAAATCAGTTATATGGCCAGGATACTTAAAATATCCACAAGTTAATTTGACTAAATTTTAAGCAACGATGAATAGAACAAGTAGCAAGACTAAGGATTTTGGCTACAAAATCCGTCAATTACCTTTTCAGTATTTTTATTTCCATAAGCAATGTTGGCTTGATTACACAAATTATTTTGTTTTACAGATAGACTGAACAGAGAAGGCTTATATTCCTAGTAAAAAGACTTGAGGTAGACATAAAGCCATCAATTCTATTTACAAATTTATGGGAAGTGTAATTTCTCTTCACCATTTAAAAATTCCAATAAAAGAAAAAATAAAGTAGTAACTAATGCTACATATAAACATAATATGTCTCATTAAATTCAATTAGACTTACTTTCTAGAAGATAGATATGATTTATATGGTCACTAAGAGTTGGCACTGATTTGATGGCACATAATCAATTATGATTTTTCAAAGTTGAACATGAACCCTATAAATTGTAATTTTGATTTTATTTTAAAATGTAAAGGTAGGACATTTTTTGACTCCTAAATTTCAACAGTCTCTTTCTGCACTTGAATTTGTAGACATGAAATACAAACCTAAACAGTCTTAATGGCATGAGTTCATAAGGAATGCTATATGTATAGGGAACAAACTACAATTATTTTATTGCTCTTTTATTTATTCCCAGAAAAGTATTTAAGTTTATATAATGCATAAATTGTGGAAATACTTCACAATCACCCCAAATGATTTCATAACAGCTCAGTTAAAATAAATATCTATGGAGATTTTCTGTCATCCAGGTCATGGTTGTCCAAAAATATTCTTTTTTCAAGAGGCAACTGGACTTTCTGGTTTTTCTCAGTTAAAGTACATTTCTGAAGTCTGACCTTGGTGATTATGGAGTTTCCAGAATGCATAGGATGAGAGAGAAATTCATTTGTCTAAAGTCCTTTAAGGATTAAAAGGCAGTCCAATTTATGCCTATTTTGAAAGCTACGCAATTCCTACACAAAGAGCAGTAGTGATGCACTGGTTATCATGCAGTATTGCAGGCAAGTCTGTCCAATGCTAGGAGTTGATCCTGAGTCAATCTTGACTCAGACTTCTCTCCTATCCTTCCAAGATCAGTAAAATGAAAAATTCAGACTTTTTTTTGGGGGGGGGGCAATATGCTGACTGTAAATGGTTTAGGGGGTGCTATAAAGCACAATAAAGCAGTATATTTCTATTGCTAGTGTATTTTAAAGGAAGGAAACAATCAAGTTGTAGTGCTCTTTCTTCATTTCTAATGTCTATGTTCTAATTTCCATGTTATATGACTGTAGCATGATTACTATCCTTCTTATCTTCCTTGCTACTCCCTCTTATAGTTGTTGCAATTATGGGGATGATTATGATGATGATTCTGAACCCCTAAAGCTTTTGCACCAGAAACAAATTTCTCATATATTTAATCACATTTGGCAAAATAAAGTGTTCTGTTCTGCTCTGCTCTACTCTGCTCTGCTCTGCTCTGCCATTGGTCATGTGACCAGGAGAGAGAAAGAAGAG
>JAEANM010017675.1:0-12882 GCA_017656035.1 Myanophis thanlyinensis | reverse complement strand
TTTATAATACTTCTGAACAAAGTCACCAGTGTAACTTGGATACCGATGAAACTTTGTGGGGCAATTTTATAAAATGGGCATACCTTCTAATCCAAACTTGTAGAATTCATCGGCTACATTCTTGACCACATGTCGCTCATGGAGATTTCTCTGGTGCTGAAGCCGGCTGATCAGATCACTGACCACCTCGTTCAGGGTGCCGGTGTAAGATTCTACCTCCTTGGGCTTCAGCATGTGTTTTCCCAGGATGCTGCGAATTTGCTGCCACTCCTCACCTTCCCTGCATGGTAGAAAACAGCCTCCGTTAGTCTGCTGGACAGAAGGAAAGCCCGAAGCTCTACAGAGACAAAACTAGAAATAACGTTCTCCCTTTTCCAAAGAAGGGTAAGCATCATTTTGCTGGGGTTACACCTCCAACCTCGTAAAAAAAACTTTTTTTCTCTCCTCCACACTCAGTGATGTCTGATTCTGATTGGACAAGTCCCTGCAGTGTTCCTGGCAAGGTTTTTCAATAGTGGTTTACCATTGCATCATTCCTAGGGCTGAGAGAAAGGGACTGGGCCAAGGTCACCCAGTTGGCTTTGTGCCCCAGGCAAGATTAGTACACAGTTTCCTGGTTTCTAGCCTGATGCCTGAACCATTACACCACACTGGGACAGATAGTCCACTAATAATCTGGAAACAAACCACCCAAAGCCAAAAGGGCTGAGTGCTTATCTCTTGGTTACATTTCCTTTTCTTGTTACTCATATCCTGCATTGGTCCAGGCTGTGGAAGCCACCAACCAAGCAGATGGGAGAACCCTACTGAGGGATCCTGAGTCATCTATGGCTTAGCAAGGCCCTTAAAGTGATTTCTCACTTCCCAGCTTGCAGAAGCCTCAGCAAGATTCTGCTGTTCTCACGTAACACATTTCCCTCTTGTCTTCCATGGGTCAGCTCTAGTGAGCAGTCCTCCAAAGGAAGAAACCCAAAATGAAGCAGATGCTTCACAGAGAGGAAGGTGCTAAGACACCTTGAGGCAGGAAAGGGCCAGTAATTATGGTTTAAAACTGTCTCTATTCATGCCCTCGTAGTAGGGCAGAAAGCTTGGCCTGTTGTTAAGGGTTTTAGTTTCCTTTCCAGAGCCACAAAGGTAGAGATGCCAGAAGAAAGAGAAGGATATCAGCTTAGCATTTGAAGTAGGCAAGCTCAGACTCAACTTTGGTGGCCAAGAGCTTCAACCAGTCTGGACAATCATGAGAGATGTTTTGTGTGTGTAGCTTTGGAGGTCCGTGGGTTGGAGTGGCACATAAACCCCAGTAATACATAAAAATCCATAAATAAGGTGTGTCCCTCCCATTACATAACCCAACTGTGAAATCCTTTCATGTAGGACAATCTGAGGTCTTTGCTCTAAAGTTTCCATTACTGCCTAATTCTGCTGATTTTGCATGAGAAATATAGAGGGCAGGAAACATCTTATCCTGTGACACGAAAACATATCTGAAGACACCACTGAAGACACTGTAGTCAATTGTGTAATTCACCACTACCACCTACACATATGTTTTGCGAGTATTGTGTAGGTAGTAGCAGTAAATTACACAATTGTCCACAGTGTCCGGTGTCTTAAGATGTGTTTTGGTGTCATGGGAACAGATGATACCACTGATCTCCACATTTGGGAACATAATTTTTTTCAGGATAATATGTTGCCTCATGTGAGAGGCAAGATGGCAGCCCTTACCATTCCCCACCCAAAACCCAAGTGAACTGGCAGCCAGATCTTCTTTGGGCACTGACTGAAAGATAGCACGCATCATTGGAATTGAAGGCGGCAGATAGCTGACACGGTTCAGGGCAACTATTTATTATTTAGTATTATTTATTTAATTTATATACTGCCCCCTCTCCCGAAGGACTTGGGGCGGTGTACAGCCATTAAAAACACATAGAATAATAATTAAAAATCAATTAAAATAATTAAATTATGGCCAATCGATTAAAATACAGTTAAAAGTTTTAAAACTCCAATTAACAAAAACCCCGTTACTTTAAAAATCAATTAAATATAAATTTAAAATTCAGTTTAAAATTAATTTCAACCCTCAGGTATCAGGCCAGGCCAGCTCGTTGAAAGCCCGGAGATCCGTAATAGTACGGAAGAGTTCATTCCACAGAGAAGCTTGGCCCTCTATTACAATTGAATTCAGTTCATGTGGAAAAGTGGTTTGGCTTTTCTTTGTTTCAAGATGGCACTGAAAATAAGTTGGACTTTCAAATTATAATTTGTAATTGTTTTCATTTCTATAGATTATTTCTAATAAAGTTGTATTTTACTTTATAGAATCCTACAGTTTTCTAGACCTATCAAGCTAGAAGATCTTGCATCAAAAGCTAAAGTTGCCTTTGGACAGTCTATGAATTTGTATTACAGCAATAATGAGGTAAAATAATGGTTTTTAGACGGCTCTTTGTAATGTTGATATAGTGAAAACTTGGTGACAGAACTACTTGAAGCTCTGGGACATATTTAAGGTTTGCAGTGCGTTACATTCCACGTTGTGCCATTTATATTGTGGCTTTTACTTTCATAAAAATAATCTTTCTTATCAAATCATGTATTGATGTAATAAGATTTTTCAGTGTGTTTTGGGAAATGGGAAAACAAAAATATTAAAAATATTTAATATATCTTTATTTTTAAAGAAATGTAATACAACTCCTTTGGAAGATATGATTGGGAAATAAAATGTATTTTATTAAATATAAAATCTGTGAATTGGTTAAAGTTTGCAGAATATGATCACTGTAACCAGAAGCAACAACCTTGTCTATAATAAAACATTAAAAATTGAGATCTCTTTCAGTAACACTATATCATTACTGAATAAACAAGAGGAAGATTGAACAATAACAAGCAGTTAATCTTAGGTTTCTGACTATATCTAGGCAGAATGCTAGAAATGCCATACCTTTTAAAATAATTTCTATAAGGATTGGCAGAATTTATTCATAATTGCAGATTTTTTTCTTCTTCATACTATTTGCCATTCTAGCTACTTGATGATGCCATATCCTTCTTTAAATCTATTTTTCACTTCAAGTTTGGCAAAGTACTATAATTAAGTCTTCAGGCTAGAAATCAGGACACCTAGTCCCACCTTTGGCACAAAACCAGCTAAATGACCCTGGGCCAATTATTCCTTCTCAGCCCTACCCTAGGAAGGAGGCAGTGAGAAAACTGCACGAACTAGTCCAAGTAGTTTCCAGGAATAAGCACTGAGCTTAAGGCACAAAGAAATATTTTCTAAATATGATATGTTTGTCGCCTTGTGTTCTTTATAAAAATGATAAAGGCAGGATATAAATAAATAAATAAAATTATCCATCTTTAGTTTGTGAAACAGTTAACTAAATTTCAAACTATAAAATGTTAACATATATGCTTATGTTGAAGTTTAATGTTATTTTTTCAGGAACTAAATCAGGTAAAGCAAAAGTTCTCTTTTTCAGAGTTAAAAAAATAGATGATAATGATAAAAATATTTATTAAATATTGTTTAATAGTTAAATATTTAAAGAAATCATAGTTTGTTTTGTATCCTGCCTTTATTATTTTTATAAATAACTCAAGGAGGTGAACATATCCATCACACCTTCCTTTGCCTGTTTTCCCACCATTTGGGTTAAGAAAGAGTTACAGGCCCAAAGTCACCCAGCTGGCTTTCATGGCCAAGGCAAGACTTGAACTGATAGTTTGTAGCCTGGTGCCTTAATAACTAGATCAAACTGATTCTCTTAATATTTAGTATTTTAGTATTGTTTTGGTATTTCTTTAATTTTATTTTAGCATTTTGTTTTCATATTTTAGTATTGTTAAAAAGAAAAAAAAACCATCTAGGCGCTTGCATCACTGTTATAAAAACTTAGAAAATTTTATCAGATTGCTCAAAGGCCTTTTCCTTGCTCCTTTATGGAAAAAATAATAGTTGACATGACAAAAATAGCATATTTCATCAGTGCAATGCTGCAAATCAGATGTGGATTTATTTTCTTTTAGTATTTTCCTCCATGTATTAAGATGCCTTATTATGCTCACTAAATTTCAAAAACTATAACCATAAAGAACATAGGCATCTTTAGCAAGTAGCATTTGGCATATGGGAAAACCTGGTTAATTTTTACTATGGTTACATCTTTCTACTGATTACAGATTCTGCTTAGTCAAATTTTATGGCTCATTTCTACCCTTTTTCTAGCATGCTATCCCTTAGTTCTGCTAAATACTAATTATTGAAGACAGTTGGTGTTGCTACAGTTAATTTTCAGGCCACAAAACCTAATGAGTATAATATTTGTATTTAACTTGTACTTTAATATTGTGAATTTTTCCTATGTGTAGCTGGTAATTCCATTAGCTATTCAGGATGATCTGGACAAAGCTGTGGAGCTCCTTGATCGCAGTGTTCACATGAAGAGCCTCAAAATACTGCTTGTTGCTCATGGAAACACACAGGTGTGTTAAGGCTTTGTGTAAATTTTTATATTGCTATAACACCTTTCCTCTGTTGTTTGTGACCCCTGACAACCTGATCTCTCTGGAAAATTGCCATCTATTCCCTTCCTTTATGGAGGAGTATTTTCCTTTGGATTCTAGTTCCTGAAAGCCACAGAGCTCTTGTTTTCATTTACAAGTGATTTTGTTCAAATCTGTAAAAAAGATTTGAGTCAAAATTATTCTTTGGCCAATGTCTACATGAATTATCATTCTTTGTCTTGTAACCCATTAAATTTGGTTATTCTCATGTGCACATCTGTATTTGTAACTCACAAAATCCAAGTGTTTGTATGGGCATATGTAGTATAATAAAATTTGATAATGATGCAGTATATATTGCATGTAATAAACCATGTTCTGTATATTCATAGAGTATTCATGAAATATAAATTGCAATCACAAAACTAATATAATACCATGTTTTTACTTTAAAGTTTACAAATGTTATTTTTTTTAATACTGGTTGTTCCATCATTAGAACAATAGGAGAGAGAGATTATAGCCAAAGTCCAAAACAATTTAAAAGATGATGAAAAAATTATATATCAAATATATTTTGATTGACGATTGCTATCCTTCTTAGTGAAATGTGTGCAGAGATATTTTCAGATGTGTCAGAAACTTTATTTTCCTGTTTCTAAATAATCTCACTTTATTTTAACCTTTCATTTTTTAATGAATATTTTAACCTTTCATTTTTGCTATCATTATAAACTTGACATTTGGAATGTGTGCACTTGGGAAATAATAGCATATTATAATATCTTACTTGAAACGTGCAAGAATTTGGGGTCTAGTATCATTGAACTGGAATTTTGTGCCGTGGGATTTTAAATAGCCCTGTCACCTGAAATTCCATCTTCATAAAATTTGTACCAGAAGTCCTCAATCCCTCCGAGCCAAATTTGAGGGCTATGGAAGTGAGAATAAATAGCTCTACCCATTATCATTTGTGGAACTGGAAATGAAATTGGATGTCATCCATATTTATGACAAATGTTGCTTTTTTATAAAGGTAGAAATTTTTTTAAAAGCATAAATAAATAAACAAATATACTTTTCCTTCTAGAATAACATGGATCCCTTGTCATCATTAGAAGATTTGGATAATACAGTTTTCAGAGTAACAGAAAAGAAAAACAGGAATTCTGTAATAGGTAATAATACATTTCATATTTTTTATTTTAAATTGGTGTTTTATTTATTTATGAAACATTTACCCTTCTTTTGGTGCTGCCATAGTAATTTGCAAAAGGCAAGCAATGCAATATCGCTGCACACAAAGACCAATGATTAATGCGCAGTATAAATCATGAATAATTGAAAAGTCATAGGAACATTAAACAAGTTAGAACAAAATTCATGTAATTATAAGAAGAACAAAGTACAGCACCCCAAATATTTGATTATGAGAATACAGGTAGTCCTTGACTTACAATAGTTCATTTAGTGACCATTCGAATTTCAAGTGGCACTGAAAAAAGTGACTTATGACAATTTTTCACACTTACGACTGTTACAGCATCCCTATATCACGTGATCAAAATTCAGACACTTGGCAATTGGGGACAATTGTTTTGGGACATGACCTTTTGTGTCCTTCTGACAAGCAATGTCAATGGGAAAACCAGATTCACTTAATAACTGCATTATTAACTTAATAACTCCAGTGATTCACTTAACAAATATGACAAGACAGTAGAGTAAAATGGAATAAATGGAGTAAACTTCACTTAACAAATGTCTCAATGCCTATAGTTTTTTCAAATTCAATTTTTAATTCCTTTCAGGTCCTGCCCATAATTTTCATACTTAC
Organism: Myanophis thanlyinensis; assembly: GCA_017656035.1. NCBI lineage: Eukaryota > Metazoa > Chordata > Lepidosauria > Squamata > Homalopsidae > Myanophis > Myanophis thanlyinensis. Next base: position 6,524 of record JAEANM010017675.1, on the reverse strand, counting down.
ACATCTGAATACTACCAAAATTGAAGCAGGCAGATTAATTGTTTTGGTAGATTATAAACAAAGTTACCATCAAGAATCAATTATTAGTTTAATTTTTAAATCAAATAATATTCTTTTCTTCTGATCCTTCAGGTATTTTCTATTTCATATAAACATTCCATATCAATAAAAAAATTCCAAAATAGGATCAGGATGAAAACATGTGGAGAGTGACTAATATTTTATATTTTCTGTGCAATTTATGTCACTTTTTAGATCAGTATTCCACAATTTTGTATTCTGTGAGGGAATTACATATATTCAGCATCAGAAGATTGTCTGAATTAAAGGAAAAAGTATTTTTCTATACCTGTAGTTTTATCCTGAAAAACAGTATGGTTTCACTACTTAAAAGCAAAACATCACAAACCACTCTATGTTGGAAAACATCAATGATATTAAGGAATATCATTCTGAAATACTGTGTGAACGAAGGAAAAACAAAAGCATTTTTTAGAAATTGTACATTCCTCCCTATTTGTATCGTTGTATAAAATATATTTCCTTCTGATACTTTATATACCACATAGAAAATTACAGAAATATTTAATGTATTTATATTTGAAATTGTTCTATATTGAAGTAAAGTTGTTTGCCTTCCAGCGTGCGTAATTAAAAGTAATAGAAAATATCTGAAGGATCAAAAGAAAAGAATATTATTTGATTTAAAAATTAAACTAATAAATGATTCTTGATGGTAAGTTTGTTTATAATCTTTTTTCCATTTTTTAAAAATTCAACAGGCTATACTCGTGACAGCAGCTCTCCTCCTCCAGGATACATTCCAGATGATCATGTGGCACGGAATGGATCATTCACTAGTATCAATAGTGAGGGCGAGTTCATTCCAGAAAAAGACTTAGTAAGCATTCTCTTGTTAAAGTATCTTCTACATGCATATCTGGTAGTTTGAGGGGGGTTTTGGGCAGTCCCTCTTTTTATCCTTACATTTTTGGATTAACATTGGATCTCCCATTCCAATTTATTAATGTAGCTTGAACTAACCAAAATTTTGCAGTACATTTTTTATGCTTTTCTTTCAGATGTTGGATCCATTATCACTGAGTAGCCCTGAAAATTCTGGCTCAGGAAGTTGCCCTTCACTTGATAGCCCTTTAGATGGGTGAGAATCGTTTATAATTCGTTTTTGCTATGCTCTGCAAATCATAGTTTATTATTATATTCAGCAGGCTCTTAGTTATTAAGAATTCAATATTGCAATGTTTTGTGTTTCTAGAGAGAACTATCCTAAGTCCCGGATGCCAAGAGCTCAGAGCTATCCTGATAACCATCAAGAATTCTCTGGTAGATAAAAACAAATGGACATTATTTCCAATGTTGTTATAAAGTTTTGTATTATAATAATGTTAAGTACCTATAGTTTCACAATATAGTGTTTAAGTTGATCAAAGACTATGGTAGCAAATTCAGAAGTATATGTAATACAATTATATAATCAAAGAAATAGCTAATAAATCAGGAAATAGCAATCATTGCTGAGATGATAAAAAGGATCTTGATCTGTTTTTTTATTTTTAGTAGATATATTTATAATTTCAATTTTTTCAAGGTACTTTGGATTTATGCAACTATTTGTCTAGCTCTAAACATACAATGCTTAGACATATAAAATATTGACCATATTTAAGTCATTGCAACCTTCACAATTGGAGCTGCAGTAAGAATTCTAAAACTTTCAGGCTTTCAGATATAGTACTTGACAAAGTTCTATTCAAATCAAGATAAAATTTAATTTTAGTATACTATGAAATTGTACTGAATTTCACAGTTGAACTGGAAGTTTAATTATAGTGGAGCAAAGCATCTTAAAACCCTCAAACCATTATAATAAACTGTAAAAGGTATGGATGTTTGTCATATCGTAATCTTGTTTTGAGTGCTTTAAAAGATCACAAAATGGGCTTCAGATGCAATAAATGTATGCTCCTACAGTGAAAGAATGAGCAGAACCCATCATACTTACCAAGAAGATAATAAAACAATATTCCTTGAGCAAACTGGGTTCTAAATCAAATCAGATCAAATCAAATTTTATTCATCACATGCACAGTCATACATGGTATGAAATGCAGTGAAATGTGTAAATGATAAATGATACATTCATAAATGAAGAAATTTGTTTATGTATATTGTATAATATAGTATAGTTGTCCCAAAGGTGCTTTTTCAAAAGGCAACTGGAAAGAAAGTTCAGTTGCCTTTTGAAAAAAGCACCTTTGGGACAATCATGACCTGGATGACTAAGAATCTTCTTATACATATAGTAGTGTAAAATCTATAATATTTATAAATGAAGAATCACACTGCAATAATAAAGCTATATGAATGTAAAGAAAAAAATACTTCTGGGGCATAAAATATGTATTAAAATAAATATGTTGTTTTTAAAAAGAAATATGAATATGTTCTTTGTATTCTGCACCTAATTTAGAAATGACATAGATAATAGTATATATTATGAAAAAAAGCATAGTCCTTTACATATGCCTTTTCTGATCAGAAATTGGGAGTGATATATTAACCTTTCTGTTCAGTTTTGGCTAGTTTATACTGCTTAACGGAATAAAGCAAAAATATTTTTCTTCAGATTATGACCTCCCAATATTTGAAAAGTTTGTCAAAGGTGGAACTTATCCTCGGTATCATATTTCATACCAACATCAAGAATACAATGATGGTGAGTTGTTAGCTAACGTATTTGGTTTATATTTTTCTTCAGATTGGTGGTTTGTTTTACTTTAAATTAAGAGAGCATTGATTTTGTATATTAATTTTGAATGTACAATATTTTTTGGGCGGGGGGGGAGGAACTAACATTTGTCAGCAGGATCTTTTTAGGGTTGTCTTAGAATAGCAGAATGAAACCTTTTACTGGTGACGACATACAGGTGGCTGCTAAATTTTTTACAGTTACAGAGCACATATGCCCACCCTAGATTGCATTGCCAGTAAAATACCAGTTTTGGAGCAGCATAATATTTTCATTTAGAAACACAAGATAAAATTCACAGTGGTTCTTTAAGCTTTTAGGAAGTGTAATACATCTGTGCTTAGCAAAACTACTCCCAGAAGCTATCAACAGCCTCCCCTCCCTCTGTCTCTTCTTCTCTTGCGCCATCACTATATTGCATCACTACTAGGCTGCCAAGAACACACAAAATAGGGAGGCAGGGAAATGTGTTTACGAGCCCCAGGATCTGTTTCACACAGTTGGGATAGCTTTTGAAATAGTATGAGATATGGAAAAATACCCTCCTTCTTCATTCAGCTGATGGATGCCTCATTGCCAGCCTTGGAGGCTTCGTTTTGTCAAAAACACCCAAACATTGAGTTGGCAGCATTCTAGCATAATATAAATTTGGTAACAAATGTTGCTGTTTAATTATCTGGGGAAATTTCCAGTTGGTTCTTCAAATTCTCAACATCCTAAAGAACACCCCCAAAATGTTTCTTGCTTTACCTAAATATGCCCTTCCATTCATGGAAGAGAATGGAAAAGATGAAGATCTAACAGGGTCCACAGTAAAAGAATGTCAAAATATTTTCAGTGCTTTTCTTTGCAACTTCTAGTGGCAAGGCTTATGTTTGATTTTGAATTTTGAATATATAATAAATATTTGAATATAGAAATCCAATAAAATTCAAATTCAAATTATGTTGTTCTGGAAAGTTTTCCAGATTGTTAGAGCAGCTTTTCAGTAGATGACATGACAATGAGAAGGAACAATATACTAGAGTACCTTCTTTGCTTCCTTTTAAGCATTTCATAGTCGAGTTTGGTTCATGGCAGCTAATTTCAGTTCCATGTGAATGCTGTCTTTTCTTAAATTCATTATTTATAATAAACTCCTAGAGTTTAATCAAGTATGGTATTTAAAAGATCAGCAAGGCTATTTACTTCTATAGAGCTGAAGCTATTATTTTCTCATCATGAGTAAAAAATAGTACAGTATTATATTTTAAACTTTCCCTGTTTAGAAAATTAAAATCTATTTCCCAAGAAAAGGTGTTTTCTCTGATCCTTTACAAAGGTATCTACTTGAGTTAACATATGTACTTCTTATTATCAAAAGACCTGAGAGTAATGTTTGTTTATGATTGCCTCTCAGATCTGTAACATACCTCCAATTTTGTCTAATGATCTTTACTGTTAGTTCCATCCAGAACAACATACTGATAAACAGTGTGCTTCATAATGTTATGATGTTGGATTTACTTATAATTTCTGTAGGTCGTAAAACTTTTCCAAGAGTTAGAAGGACCCAAGGAAACTGCTTACGCACTCCAGTAAGTTTCAGCCCAACTGATTATTCATTGAGCACAAGCAGTGGGAGCAGCATTTTCACTCCAGAATATGAAGATGGACGAATGCGGAGAAGAGGAAGTGATATAGAAAATCCTACCTTGACAGTAATGGATATCAGTCCTCCCAGCCGCTGTAAGGAGAAAAAATATATTGCTTTTTAATCCCTCATATAAACTATACTTCGGTTGTTGAAATAACTAGGTTTTATAAAGAACTGTGAGGAAAATAAATTATCAGAGGAATGGAAGTGTATCAGAAGAATAGACTAAAAACAGAAAATCAGACGTACATTAGAAGGTGGCCTTGAAATGTGTAATCCAGAGTAAGCTTTATCAGAAAATTCCTATGGCAATCTACTGTACATGTTTCTTTTACTAAGAATAATTCTTTCATGAAGAGAGTATTAGAAGAAGGGCAGAAAATAATTTGAAATCTATTCATTTTAATATGTGTGCTTTAATTTTGTGTGTGTATGTAAATTTTGGAAAGACTCTCGCATTACATACTAAACACTGCAAACTTACCAAAAACAGGAATTGTAAGTCTATTCAAAGGGTAAATGTTTATCTTTTAAAATAGAATAAAAGAAGCTGATTTGGGAGCTGTTTATTAATAGTGTCAGAAAGGTGTTGGTCTGCTTTTCCATTTTATAGTTGGATATATCAGAACTTCTCACATTTTGTTGCAGCCCCACGTGCTCCAACTAATTGGGTACTTGGTAAACTACTTGGCCAAGGTGCATTTGGTAGAGTTTATCTATGCTATGATGCAGACACAGGACGAGAATTAGCTGTTAAACAAGTTGAGTTTGATCCTGACAGCCCAGAGACGAGTAAGGTAAGAATTTGGGAAGGAAGTATCCTCTCAGCCTTTCTGGTATGTACACATACAATGGTTAAAATAAATTGAAATTTTTTTTTAGACTCATGCTTTTTAAAAAAGATACTATCAAAATCAAAAGAAGCTGAAAAAAGTTGTTATGGAGTCTGAATATTACACAAATGTCACTGGAAGATTGATGTTATTCATATGTGGAATCTGTGACATTGTCTTTTTTCCATGGGTGAAATACTCTTTCGACATGAGCTGGTATCTTCTTGTTTAATTTAGCAATTTTTTTCTAATTTATCCTCCATTTCTTTTCAAAATGTTAGGAGTTCTTTCGGAGAAAACTTCAAGAGTGTGCATCCTCCATAGTTGATTGAGGGGGAGGGGAATTGTGCTTCTCATTCTAGGAGTTGAAACTACTGTCATATGGAAATAATAATATTCTCCTCTTAAAAATGAAGACCTGGGTATAATGGAAGGTTTAAATATTAGACTATATAATGTATATCAATTAAGTCTCTTCTCTAAGAATTTCAAATATTCAGAAATTTCCTATCCATGTAGGCTAATTATTAATAGTTTTCTTGTTACTTATGAATACAGAACTGGAGTCTTTTGTATATGCTCAGATATAGTGGACCACATTTTTAACATACTATACTTCAAACTATGATACTGCTGAAAGAAAAAATGAACTAGAAAATTAAACGAATGACAATTGTAAATGCATTTTCATTACTTTGTGATATTTGAACATGTAATTTTGGATTCAATACTAAGAGTATAAACTACAGAGGACTTATTGAAACCCACAGTATTCCCAATAACATTTAGGAATTATATAAAATTCATATTTCATTCAGTAATTTGATTATTGTTTTAAATAAGAACAGATATTTCAAACAAGATCCTCTGAGAACCACTGTTATGCAATTCTTATTACAATTTATGGGAACATTGCAGATTCTTTGGTATTGTTTAAAGAGACTTATGGAAGATGTTTCCCTAGGTCGGGGGTCGGCAACCCGCGCCCCCGCAGCCGCATGCGGCTCTTTGGAAACTTTGCCGCGGCTCCGACCATTGCCCCGCTGCCTGCCCGCCCGCTCGCTTGCTTGCTTCTGCTGGAGCCGCCGCCGCCCGGTTCCCCTCCCCCACCCAGACTCTCCAGACGCCAATGGCAGCAGGCAAGGGGCGGCCAGGAACAGCCAGGCTGCGCCGCCCTCATTGCCCCGCTGCCTGCCTGCCTGCCCGCCCGCTTGCTTCTGCTGGAGCCGCCGCCGCCCGCTTCCCCTCCCCCGCCCGGACTCTCCTTCCGGCCGCCGGGCCGCGC
>JAEANM010017674.1:1836-12882 GCA_017656035.1 Myanophis thanlyinensis | reverse complement strand
CCTCCTAGCCTCTGCCTCGGTGTCTCGGCAGTCTCTCGGAGCCTTTGTCTCCGTGCCTCAGCAGCCCCTGAAGGCCTTCACCTCAGCGTCGCCATCCTGATCTGCCCCAGCAGAGTCCAGCCATCTCTTGAACCTTTGCCTCCCCACCTCTGCAGCCCCCGAAGGCCTCCGCCTCGACGTTGCTATCCTGATCTGCCCCAGCGGAGCCCGGCAGCCTCCTGAGCTCGTCGTCTCGGCGCCATCCTCTCAAGTCGGCTTATATACTGCTTCACAGTGCTATCCAGCCCTCTCTAAGCGGTTTACAGAGCCAGCCTATGCCCCCCCCCCCCAAAAAAAATCTGGATCCTCATTTTATCCGCCTCGGAAGAATGGAAGGCTGAATCAACCTTGAGCCAGTCAGGATCGAACTGCTGACAGTGGGCAGAATTAGCCTGCAATACTGCATTCTAACCATATGGAAGGGACGGGAAGGGAAGGGAAGGGAAGGGAGGGCAATAGCAATAGCACCCAGACTTATATACCGCTTCACAGTGCTGGCAGTCAGCAGAAGTAGCCTGCAGTACCGCCTTCTAACCACCGCGCCACTGCGGCTCATCAAGCTTATTTTAATAAAATCCACATGTGTGCTATATTTGAATGCAACCATTGGTATTGTTGCGGGGTGGGTGGGTGGGCAAACGGCTTAGATTTAGTCAGCTGGAGCGACTACCAAACCTTTAGCAGTCACCTCCAACAATAGTCCATGGGGAAGGCAGGTTTGCTTAACAACGGTGTTACTCATTTTACAACAGCAGTGATCCACACTTAACAAATGTGGCAAGAAAAGCCGTAGGGACAAAATTCACTTGACAAATTTCTCACTTAACAACGTACATCTGTGCCTCAATTGTAGCCATAAGTCGAGGACTACTTGTAGACTACGGCTAGTCAACAATTGTGAGTGAGATCACAGACCTCCCAAAAACTTTTATACATTTGCTATAGAGCCTTCTTTAACCGTATTAGCTCCAAATATCCTTTCCCACTTTCTTTGCTTTTTTAAAAAATAACAATAATGATGATGATTTGATTTTTATCGTTTCAGGGTTTTTTCATCTTTCTGTTCCATTGCCTCCTGAACTCAGAGGTATGTTCCCATCTCCACCCCGTTTCAGGGAATAAAATCCAGTTGATGCTGGAATAAGAATATCATTATGTATCCCTTTTAGCGGGGGCAAAAATACATTGTTTTAAAGTTTATGCTGTAAAAGAAGCCCTTCTGTGAGGAGAACGGGGCCATTTAATTACAAGGCTCTAGGGAAAATATTTTCTTCTTTTGCTACAGAACAATTTATGGCGCTTTCAGAAAACAACTCAGTCAAGGACTCCAGGCATTAAAACAAGCTGCTCATATACCAGGAATTATTTTTGGAGGGTGGGGGAACTCTATATCTGGTTAAATCAAAGCTCATGGCATAGCTACTTAGGTCGTTTGAAATATTACCCACCCAATTATCATCTGAAAATGCCAGAAGGGACTTCATTAATTATGTCAGGAATAACCATGTCAACTGCACATTACTGAATGGAATTTAATTTGGATTGCATTTATAAGCAAATGCAGTCAAATCACTTTTTTGTCCTACCCTTAAGGGCTTCTTTCTCCTGGCTGAGTCGGCTTTTGAGAACACAATCACAGCCACATCTTCTCGGGCAAAGGCAACCTCATGTTCCCAAGGTTGCGTAAACTGAGGATTGGCAACTCAATGACCTCCAGAGGTTTCCCAACCAAAACTTACCAGGGTTTTTAAGAAAACGCTAGGGCATTTGAGCGCTGTAACTGAATATGTCACAAGGAGGTCTCCTCCTGCTCTAGATGCAACGATCGGAAGAGCCCATCCATAACTATGTCCCAAAGTTGCGTTTTCAAGAGGCAACCGGACTTTGTTTTTCCTTGAAGACGTTTTACTTCTCATCCAAGAAGCTTCTTCATTTTTAACTGAAGAACTCAAGGAATTTCTCGGTTGAGAAGCGAAATGTCTTCAAGGAAAAACCAAGTCCAGTTGCCTCTTGAAAAAGCAACTTTGGGACAACCATGACCTGGATGATGATGGAGAATCTCCATAGTCAAACCCATAACTATGTCTTGGTAATTCCAGCGGTAGCAAATGTGGACCTCAAATCCCATGCCATTCTTGAGAGTTGAAGTCAAAACATCTGGAAGACCTCAGGTTGCTGTCTCCGCAAGTTAATTAACATCCCAGGGAAGAACTTTGAGGGGTTTTTCCTAGTCTGGGAGATCCATCAACCCTATCATTCTATTGTCTAGCTTGATGCCTTCACCACCACACTACAACTGGCCTTTTAACGTTTTAGCCCAACGTTATTTTTCTTGCCACCATGCGCTACCTTGCCAATGCCAAAGAAAGGCAATGAAAGAAAAATGTCTTCTTCTGGTTCTTCCTCTTCCTGGATACAGCCCATTCGTCTTCTCCATCCTTTTGCTCACTTAGATCTCATTTCTTCCTCTCCACTGCTGGTGAGCATCCCCGAAGAGAGACCCAAAGAATAGAGACAATTTCAGGTATTCATTAAAAGGTCATTTAGATCCCAATTAGACAATAGGGGAAAATTATACACTGCTATTCTAAGAAGGCTGCCTGCATAGCACCATTGAGTGCCACAATAGCTGTTCCTGGCTGATATGCCAATTAAGACATGTAGGTGGAAACTACTTAGCGTTTCCTTTTTGATCCCTCGCCCAGAAATTTCTAACCCATCAGCCGTCTCTATGAGACCAACACCATTTCAGCCAAACGTTGCTACAGAGCTACCTTATCCCTACGCCAGAGGTGAAATTCAGCTGGTTCTAGCAGGTTCTCTAGAACCAGTAGTAAATTTTCTAAGCCATTCGGAGAACCGGTTGTTAGAAGAAATCTCCTTTTGTTTTTTTTCCCCCACTTTCCGGGGTTAATCCTGTAAGGAAGACAGGAAAGAAACATCCTGGTGTTGTTTCTAGTCTAATCTTTATTGCCCTGATTACAGAAACTGCCCACCCAGTCACATGATCTCCCCAGCCACACCCACCAAGCCACGCCCACAGAACCTGTAGTAAGAAAATTTGAATTCCATCACTGCCCTACACAATTGCTCTACTGAACCGTAATTTGAAATGTTTCATACAAACTTCCCTTCTGGGTTCAACTGGAGGTATCACTGCTGGAGCTTTGTTCAGCCGGAGGTCTGTTCATTTGTTTTTTAAGGACAAATTCCCTGGAAGCAATCTTGTATCCCAAGAGTTGAGGGATAAGTCGGTTGAATGAACCAGGGGTGCCATGTGAGATATCTGTGACATTTGAGTTCTGCAGAAGCATTTAGACCTACAGTAAGTGGTTGAGTTCCATTTCTCCTGGGAAACAAGAGAAAGGTGAAGAAGAATGGGAACGAACGAAGAACGACACATCTTTTTTAACCAAGATGGGAAATTTTCTGGGAGGAGACTCTTTTCATTGCCTTAGTCGTGATAGCTAAGTCCTTGAGTTATGACCATTTGGGTAGGCACCAAAAAGGGTCCACAAGGAAGTGAAAACCAACCAAACTGATGGAAAGGGAGCGAATTGAGATCTCTGAGGTAGCCTCAAGAGCTCATATCTTCCTAACTTGGGACATTTTTCTCTTCCCTGCCAAGGTCAGAGCCGCCTTTAAGCACAAAACGAAAGTGTGGTCGCTGACCAGCAGTTCCATCCGCAACATCAACGTGAAAGCTTTCAATTCTGATATTGTAAGTATTTCTAAGGGAGAACCCCTCAATCTTCTGTCTTCCTCCAAGGAGAGTGGAACACCCAAAAAGTAAAATCTGAAAAGGTTCTTTCCTACCATGTATTTATGGGGACTGTCCATGCCACATGGCGACCTAAGTCAAATAAAGACTTCGTAGCCTGTTTAGAATTGGGTAGGTTGTGTCAGAGTTTGCAGCAGCAATCACATTCAGAAGCACACACAAGTAACTGATTTAGTAGCAAGCAAAATACAAGCAGAGGAGAGGAGTTTCAGTTTCAGAGCTGAGCACAGAGCTAAGCCACGCCTAGGCTCCAAAACTATTTCAGTCACCAATCCGCTCCCATTGGCTGATCTGTTGCTATGTCTCTCCTGGTTTGTGAACTATCATACACTGACAGGTTGATCCTTGAATATTATGTTTCTTTAAGCTCAGGGCTTTGAGCTAATCCAGCCCATGTTAGAAGTTTATGATTCAAAATAATGGACCAGCCCACCAAATGGGTGAAACCAGTAATTAAATAAATGTGGCGAAAGTGTGTAGGTTCTGTATATTAGCAATTTTTCAATGCTCCAGCAATGGTGCTCTCCGAGTTGGGTTGCTTTTTGCAGATGTTTCATTACCCAAAACTAGGGAACGCCATCAGTACTAGATAACAAACTAAGTAACATCACTAGCATTGACAATGTTACCTAGTTTGGGTAATGAAACATCTGCAAGAAAGCAACCCAACTCGGAGAGCACCAAAGACCCCTCATTTCAACCCTGAGTTACAAATATTCTCCTTTATGGCTCCATCAATGATCCAAACTCTTTCTTTCTCAATCCAGATAACTGTGACCAAGCCCGCAACGACGCCAACCATACTCAACGCTAATGACAAAAGCAGTCATTCTGGCAACAAGATCGATCTTTCCTCTGTCTGACATCTACTCCTGTTGGCCCTTCCTTCTGATACCCGGGCAAACCACATCCTTAGGATTTTTAATTCATTGCCTGACTACCTATTACTCTCTTGAGAATTGGTGCCCGTAGGAAGCACCTCTTTATTTCCTTCCTGCTAAATAGAGGAGGGGCAGAATTGCGCATTGGACTGAATCCATACTTCCAGATTTTCTGGGTTGGGTGTGACCTCCTTTAGGGTGGGAGGATTAGCTATGGAACAGCCAAGGGACATTTTACACTGGATGGTCATCTAAGCCTTGGCAGGGATGAAGCTGAGGAAGATTGGTGGGGAAGCCTTTTTCAAGAAGCCACTGGACTTTCTTGTTTTTCTCTGAAGACGTTTTGCTTCTCCTCCAAGAAGCTTCTACAGCTCTGGCTGAAGGGTACATTCAGATGTTGGTGGTACCCTTGTCCACCCCACTGGATATAACACACCCTGACACAAACTGAGCAACGGGGTAGATGCAGTATAATACAGTGGCCCAAGTACAGATCTGTACATTGGGGAAACAAAACAACCACTTCATAAACCCCATGGCACAACACAGGAGAACAAACCTACCAGGACTAGATGCAGCAGTCCATCTGCCTTTAAAAGACAAAGGCCATTCTTTTGAAGACAGCAAAATTCACATTTTGGACAGAGAAGACCGCCGGTTTGAAAGAGGGGTCAAAGAGACCATCTATGTCAAAATTAAACTTCCTTCTCTCAACAGAGGTGAAAGGATACGACCTCATCTATCTCCAATGTACAACATGGTCCTTTCAGCAGTTCCAAGAAGGCTCCACTCCCATTGGCACTACTCAGATCTTGGGCACACAGACAAAACTCCAAGTGGCCTGAACAGACTCTCTAAAAAGATGCAGATGAACAGCTTTTCTGCAAGGAGTATCAATCCTTCCATTTCCCCCACCATCCAATCAGAGCTGCTCCTTGGATGCAGAAGCAAAACGTCTTCAAAGAAAAAAAATAGAAAGTCCAGTTGACTCTTGAAAAAAAAAAAAGCACCTTTGGGACAACCACGACCTTGGATGATGGAGAAGCTCCATAGACATGTGTGAGGAAGAGAACTCCAGTAGGATCTCTGGATCCGCAAAGCTAAATTTTCTCATGACACTAACATTGAAGAGCTCTTGGCCAACTCTACATACACCTGTGCAACGGAGAAGCTACATCAGGAAATATCCAACTTCAAATCCTGCATTTGAAGCAAACACAGCCAAAGCAAAGGCGTTGGAACCAAGCTCTGTTTTCTGATCTTGGCCTGGAGACCAGCAGAAATAGCAGACGTTACATTTGAGCCTCAAGGACATCTGCTTGCTGGTTCTCCAGATCACCCTTAATGCTGGTTGCAATGGACCACCTGCAGCTTCATGTCATTGCAAGAAACTTTTTATCTCACCTGGGCCCTCCTACCTTCCTAGATGAGACTCGGTGTCTCTGCTCAGTCCTGTTTGCAGACCGAGAGGAGTTCTCCTTTGTCGAAAACCACAGTTGCTTCACTGTCCATCTTTCCAGACAGAACAAAACTTGAATGCCAAACAGCCACATTCCTCTCCCCCCTGCCCCCCCCAAAGCAAAATGAAATAAAAAGAAACAACCAACCCACCTCCGCAGAAATGAACAAGACAGGAAAAAATGACTCTGAGGTGTCAACCAGGCTGCAGCTGGAATTGTGCGATTATCCACGGATGTCATTTTAAATTTTTCTATTCCTTTGTCCTGATAAGCAAACCGGTTGAGTTTTTCCAGCCGTGCAGCCTTGCTGTAGCTTCTGAAAAGAAAAGCAACATTTGATTAATTCAGCCGAGGTCTCTCTGACTCCCTTTATGGATTTCGCTAGTAGAGTTCCCTCGCTGATCAAGTTCCAGGAACTTTCTAAATATAGTGTATCTCAGCAGTCTTAAGCACTAGAAGCTTGCTTTTTTAAAAGGTGGAAGCAAACAGAACAAGAGAGAGAGAGAGAGAGAGAGAGAGAGATCATTGCGGTGTGGAAGATCAAGGCTTTTCATGCTAATTCAAATCCAAGGTTGTCCAGATGAAGCTAGAAAGATCTTGTCTGGTGGCCTGAAGATACAGTACATTATTAAGTCATTGCAGAAAATAACCCAACTTGGTTGTCTATCTAATTTGTCCTAAGATAATTGGTCTTTGTTATCCTGTCCACAAAAGGTAGGAGAGAGAGAAATCAGAAAATTTCCCCTTCATTTTATGGGATGAGGGGTCTCCATCACATATAACTTTGTGGCCCCATTACTTTCTGTCCTCCTTTGACATCTTGAATTGATGGCATGGTAGTCTCCATCTCAAGTAATTTCATAGCCCCATAACTTCCTGTCCTCTGTCGACTTCTTGATTTGATGGACTGGTGGTCTCCATCTCAAGATCCATAACTTTCTGTCTTCCTTCTGGATTTGATGGAGTGGTAGTCTCCATCTCATAAAGCTTCATAGCTCCATAACTTATGGTCCTGTGATTTCTTAATTTTCACAGAATGCAGAAGTTATTCCTTGATGTGGACCCATCTTCAGGCTACCTACCAAATAAGGCAGCTTGTGGTCACTGCAGATATGAACTGCACTCAGACGTTTCATAATGACCTGTTAACTATCCCTTCTCTGTCCTTTTTCCCTATGAGCGTTCACCATAATTTAGGAGTACATTGGCACTGTCACCAGTACTAACCGTAGTAGGAAGGTTTAGTAATTTAGGAGTACATTGGCACTGTCACCAGTACTAGCCACAGTAGGAAGGTTTAATTTTTTGACTACCCTTAGAATGGGGGATTGCACATTCCAGCTTGAACTAATCCAGGTTAAATTGAACTAATCGTGGTTAAAATTCACGGTGGTTTAGATGAAACTTAACTCTGCTCTTGCGACCTGCTTACAACTGAAGGCTTAGCAGTTGCTTTCATACAACATGCTAAATGTAGGGCAGTTCCCATTCAGGTTGAACATTTTGTGGCTTATCCTGTTGGTTACCTTAGAAATCAGTATGTTGTATAAACTCAGAAGGTTAAGCTAATTTCCGAAATCAGGATAAACAGGCTTGCTTATAATAGTTCAATTTCCAATCTGCTTCCGTGCATTTAAATACCCCTCTCTCAAACATTTTTTAAAAATGTAAAAACCTTGCAAACACCAGATTGGGTTTAAAGTAAGAAGACACTGTATTAAGAATCCTTCTTTCAATAGTTTTTTTTTTAAAGAAAGCTATATTTAATCCTCTATTTTTTTGTGTGTGTTGCTCAAGCTTGTTTGTATTTTGAGTTTGTGATATACAGGGTTACAAGCATGCATATATATATATATATATGCATGTACATTAAATGTGAATAAGCCATAAATTTTTATTTTCAATAGTTCATCATCCTGAATGGTATATGTTGTTTTTTTATTGTGTTGCTGAATGCAGTAAATGTGCTCAAGGATGTTCTTTTTTTTCTCCTTTTTTTCTTTTTTTAAATCCTTGCCTGTAGCCTTTTTTCTAAAAATCTGAATACCCTAGCATTTATTTATGGGTCTTGTTTTATCAGCTTTTGCAATCTGTCTTTGGAGCAGCGTGGTGATGTCAACAATATGAAAGCTTAATTGAATGAGATGTGAGTTAAAAATAGATGAAAGAGCAGCAAAATGATGACTTTGCCCATATAGGAATAAAATGGTTAAATAGATCACCCCTATCTCTTTTTCTTCTTTTTTTTTTTTTTGACTGAAAAAAAAAAACAGTAGGGGAAAAAAAAAACCTCTTCTAATCCAAAGTGGATATGGACTTGTTCAGATTATTTTGATACTAGAAAAATAGTAGAAATAGAGATGTAGTACCAATAGCGGAGGAGACACAGTGGCTCAGGGACTAAGACGCTGAGCTTGTTGATCAGAAAGGTTGGTAGTTTGGTGGTTCGAATCCCTAGCACCATGTAATGGAGTGAGCTCCCGTTACTTGCCCCAGCTTCTGCCAACCTAGCAGTTTGAAAGCATGTAAAAAATGCAAGTAGAAAAATAGGGACCACCCTGGTGGGAAGGTAACAGCGCTCCGTGCGCCTTTGGCGTTTAGTCATGCTGGCCACGTGAACATGGAATCGTCATCAGACAGTGCTGGCTCTTCGGATTAGAAACAGATGAGCATTGCCTCCTAGAGTCGGGAATAAGTAGCATATATGTGCGAAGGGAACCTTTACCTTTACCTTACCAATAGCAGAGAAGATTTGTAGCTCGGGGTTGAACTATTGGGTCCATGGTCTTCTCTGAGCTTGGTGGGTTCATTGTGCAATTAGGAAACATCATTAGGTCTAGAAGGGAGACAGGTTTGTAGAAAGGAGGAGGAAGAGGAGGAGGAGGAAGACTGTGGATCTTTGGTGCTCTCTGAACTTGGTGTGTTTCTTGTAGCTGCTTCATTATCAAACTAGATAACATCATCACTGGATGATCTGCTGGTCGCTTAACAATCCTAGCAAAGAAGTCATGCAATCACATGCAATTCGCTGAGCAACTGCCTCGCTTAACAAAAGCAAATTCTGGTCCCAGTTGTGGTCGCACATTGAAGCACTAACCTGCAATGTCCTACTAACTCAATTCCCATTGCTGGGTTCACCGGACGGATGAACGGAGAGTTATTACTGCCTCGAGATGTTTTAATGAAAACTTTTATTATTTAAATGACAGAAATGGCCCTCGCGGGGGACTGAAATCTGATCTGTGTCGCCATCCTGCTTAATATAAAGAAGATTAATTACTTTGGTTGGGGAGGGCAGATTTTCTCTCTCCTGCTTCTGGGACGTGCTGCTTTATGGGACCGAGCATCTCTTCAAGTTCTTCAATATCTAGAGTTTAAGACTCCAGATTCATTGTCAGGGCTGGATCGTCCTCACCATGGAAAGACGTCGAGCAGATGGTTCATTAAGATGGGGATAAAATTATAGGAGGCCATTTTTGAGCGTGACAATCCAAGATAGCTCTTGGGGCAGGGGGTGTGCTCATGCACCTGCTCCCCCCCTCCAGTAAGAAAGCTTGTTTGTCAAGGCAGCTGCCGAGAAAGTCTTTCTTGTAAAGGAGGCCATTAGCCAGGTGGCCAAAGGACCATTAGCTACCTCTATGTCATATCGAGATGTGGGGGAAAAATTAGTACAGTAGAAATGGTGGGGCTGCCAGACCTTCTGGCATTTCTCCCAGTTGCCCTTCTGACTCCACCTGGTCATAATGGTTGCATTTCTCAGAAGCTTCTGCCGAACGCTAAGAATTTAAAAAAAAAAAGGCAGAACAAGAGATTTTCGCTGGCACACAGAGCATCGTCGTTCAATCTTAGCTGCGAGCAAACTTTAACCTTTATCTTTATTTAATTTCTATACCGCCTCCTTCTTGAAGGACTTGAGGCGGTGTACAGCCTAATAAAACATGAGTATATACAATTAAAACCAGATTAAAATTTCAAATAAATATAATGGCTGATCAATCAAAAACCCAATTTAAATAGGAACAGTTAAAAATATTAAACAATTAAAATTTAAATTTAAAAACTGGTTTAAAACAAATTTAAAACCCCCATTAAGTACTAGGCCAGACCGGCCTGCTGAAACAGGTAGGTTTTTAATGCACGTTGGATGGTCAATCGGTCTGTGATGGTCCGGATCTCCAGGGGCATTTCTTTCCAGAGGGAGAGTGCACCCACAGAGAAGGCTCACACCCTCGGGGCTGTCAGACGACACCATCCAGACAGTGGAGCCCCGAGGAGGCCCGCCCTGTGGGCGCGCACAGGCCGGCTGGAGGTTGATGATGGCAACAGGCGGTCCCGTAAGTACCCAGGTCCCAAGCCATGGACTGCTTTAAAGATAAGAACCAACACCTTGAATCGCACCCAAAAGGCCACAGGGAGCCAGTGCAGCTCACGCAGGAGAGGTATAATGTGGGCACTCCGAGGAGCCCCCAAGATCACCCGTGCGGCTGCACTCTGCACCAACTGCAGCCTCTGGATGCTCTTCAAGGGGAGCCCCATGTAGAGAGCATTGGCATAATTGGCACTTCCCTGATTTATGCCCCTTCATACCTTCCTTGAACTGTACAACAACACCTCTTGTGCACCCCAATTCACCCTCTTGACCTATGACATTCCCTCCCACACACTTACCCCAATCCACACGGCATTGCTGGGCACCCACATGCATCTTTCTTAATCCACACCATACCCACCATACCCACCACATGCCTTCCCAGATCTTCATAGCACCCCTTCCCACTCAGGAAGAAATGTGGTCTAAAAAATTCCATGCTCAGAGCTTTGTTTGTGCATATCTCTGTGCCCATGCATATATACATTTGCATGAGTGTGGAGAGAGAGAGAAAGA
>JAEANM010017673.1:0-12882 GCA_017656035.1 Myanophis thanlyinensis | reverse complement strand
CGGCTGTAAACCGCCCCGAGTCCTTGCGGAGATGGGGCGGTATATAAATGTGATTAATAAATAATAAATAAATAAATACTCTCTCCTTGTCTTATTTCATCGATCATTACTTTTAATATTGTTCCTTTTAAATCCTTTTGTGCTCATGGTTGGATCACTGCTTCTATTTCTTTTTCTGCTTTTTTATTTGTCTTCAAAAGGAGAGTTCTCAGTGCAATTTAATGGTAAGTTATTGCACATTAAGCTTATGATGGCTTGAATGCCAGATACCTGAGAGACCTCATCTGCTCCAAGTATAATCTTTTGGGAGGCCTTGCTACAGACTCTCATATTATTTATTGTAATGTTTTTATGAAATTTTGTTTTAGGTTGGATTTTAGAAACAAGCCATAGTATAGCATATAAATGGTATAAAATTAATTAATATTTAAAGTATCCATCTCTTCATGTCTTTTGTGAATAATTATATGACACAATTGCATAAGAAATGGAAGGGTATACTAGCACTTATTCAGAAACTTCTCAAAATGAAACTGCCCTAAATTTAAAATGTTATTTGAACAAAACTATATATAATCAGCACTTCTCTCTCTCTCTCTCTCTCTCTTACTCACACACACGTGCACGTGCACACATGCATCTAGTGGAAAGTTATATCATGATAAGAATCCAAACATCATTGGAGTTAAAATGAGTTAGCTTGAGTCCCAAATAACCACGTCTTTAATATCATTTCAGCCAAAATAGACCCCAAACACCAGGCTTTTCTAGGCATTCCATGTTCAATTCTATCCTCTTAATCACAGCAGGGACACATCTTTATCCAGAAGACAGAGAGCTCACCATGCAAACATAGCCTACTGTGGAACAATCTGCACATTTCTATTAGATAAGACTGATAATTTATCCTTCTGAGAGAGGGAGGGAGGGAGGGAGGGAGGGAGGGAGAGAGAATATTACTTTAGAAAGTGTACCCGAGCTACAGATATGTATTTCATGCAAAGCAACAACTATTATGAGAAGAAAGTGTTTTAAATATATTTATAATCATGAGTATATTATAGATTTACTAAGAACAAAATAAATTGCTTTTTAAACATTTGTTTGCTGTTTTATTTCTTTTGAAGATGTGTGGAGAAACATTTCATGATTGCTTTTAAGGCATATGCATTGCATCTGATTTCCACTTGAGGGCATCTGAGAACTGCACTAATTGATACAAAAATAAAATGAAAATCAGACAAACTGTAATTTTCCTCACAAGTATCTATTTTCTGCTATCCAGGTGACATGGCAGGATGTCATGTTTTTGTCCTTTTACTATTGACCCCATCTGTATTTTCTACAGAGGACAGATTACATTCAGGCGCCACAAATATGCAGCAACATCCAAAATTTGATAGAAGTATGCAATTAATTATATTACAGTAATACTAAATTAAGATGGACAAAGTAGCAAATGTATAACTTACATATTCATGTATATCCAAACAAACAGGTGATACTTGAGATGCTAGAGGGCAAAGATAAACACAAAGCCAGATCAGAAAGGGTCAGACCATCAGGGTAGTTTGTTGGATAGGATGGTTCTCAAAGAACAAGGTTGATTGGTCATTGAAGACTCCTAATGAATAAAAATTGTTCTCAATAATAAGTTATTGTTACAGTGAACATTATCCCTAAAATGCTTTCTCATGCAAAAAGCATTTGATACTTGTGCACATTATAATACAGTAAGCAATGCCGTAATTCTTGTTGGCTATGAAAATGCAATGGTAAAAATCCTAGGCTGGAGGAGGCACAGTCTAGCACAGGCATCTCTAGAATCTGGCATAAATGGTACAAAGAACTTTGTGAGATTGGTTGCATTTTCCACTTGGAAGGCAAGCAGTGATGACAAGTTTCACATCAATAGTAGTTTACTATTATTTTATTATTTTCACATTTTCTAGCATCTTCAAACTTGAAGTAATAGTGCATCCTTTCTGAAGAGATTATTTCTTGATTTACCATATTGGGAAGTTTCTGGAGAAGATAGTGATACATCAGCTATAGAGGAATCACAGAGTCATTTATAGTCATTTACTAGATCATTTCAATTACAATTTGGAACTGGACATGGGCCAAGAGAAACACTGTCCATATGTGTGGGGAGGGTGACTATTATTATCTGGATGCTGGTATTTACACCTTTTGATCCCTTTGGATCTCTCTGTTGTATTTATTCCATCAATAATGGAATCCTTTTGGACCACCTATAAGAGATCATAGGAGCACTAGTTTATGGTGGGCCAGTTGACAGCCCTGGGGCGCAGTTGGCCTTTTGGCCATTCCAATACCAGGGTGTGGCCTTTCCCCTTGTGCTGCTTAACAACTACATAACATCCTGAAAAAAATAATCAGTATAGTGAATCAGTATGCCTGTGATAATCAGTTACATATTACCATGCCAGAGTGGCTGCGGAGATGCTTCAAACTACTGGATGAAAAAACAAGCTCAGAGTAAACCTAATGATATGCAGTTTGTGCTGTTCAAAAACATATTAATAAAGTTCTAATGATTGTTAGGACTGGATCGCACTTTCTATAAAAGAGCACTAAATTCTCAGCTCATGCTAAAGAAACCCAAATTTGGCTGGTGTGCCAATTATAGTTCTTCATGAACTATTATTTATAAATATTGGATTAATAAGAAAACAACAGCTTCCATTGCAATCTGTTACTTTAAGAACAGGAATGCAAATTCTTTCATTTTTATCGCTTCCAAAATTTCTTTTTCTGACCCCTGCTAGATTTCTGGAGCCTGAAATACTATTTTTGGAAGTTATCCTCTTGGGATTGTTTTTAGGAATCTACAAAAGTTGTACTATTGCCCATTTATTTGGCCAGGATTCTTCTACTGTCAGTTTCTCAAGTCATGAAAATCCTCTCAGTTGATCATTTTAAAGCAAGTTCTGAGAAACGCTATTTCAGAATTTTATAAAAATTGTCTTTCATTCTTTTAAATAGTAATTATTCCTCCCATAGCTTCTAAACACATTTCATTTACAAAGAGTAGTATGTTTTCATTGATTTATGAGCATGTTGGGAGATGTCTAATGGAACTTAACCTTTCTAAACTCAGAGTGTTGAACCCACATTCCTCCAGTAGAAACCCAAATTTAAACACAATTATATTTAAAAGAGGGAAGCAATGGTGGGAGCAAAGGAAGTAAAACTGAATTATCTCCACTCACAATTTATTTTCAATAGATCTATTATCCAGCTGTCTTACTCATATGACCTTATCGTTCTGGTAATTGCAACTACCCTGTTTTACACACCAAGGCAGATCTGCTTTAAAATAAGTTAAACTGTTTGCTGTTTTGTTCAGTGGTTTTGAGAACTGTAATACAGCCTGATAATAGCATTTCCAAGTTTTTCTTCATATAAAGAATATACTGTAGCATAATACATTAGTGTCTTCTTGAACATTTTCCTTGGAAAGCAGATAAAGAAATATATCACACCTTTTCTTTTTAATGTGAATGTATCATTCCTTAAAGGTGCATATACAAATATAGATTCAAATCCTATATATCAGAGTACTGAGAACTCTCTTACATAAAAGACATTCATTACATGGCATCAAAAAGTTAGAATATTATGTACCTCAGCTTCCATCTAGTGGTCATCCATAGATTGGCAGTCTAGATCTCATAGTCCAACTGAACATGATTAATGCCATCTCTTACTTAAAAATGGACTGCTGTGGTATTTGATATCTAGCTCAATTTTCATTTTAGAATTGACAGTTCTTTAAAGCCATATCTGCCAACTTGAAATTAATTCCATAATTTTCAGAATTTTCAGACTATACAGTATAAGAATTACAGGTAGTCTTCAATTTACAACAGTTCATTTAGTGACTGTTCGAAGTTACAATGGTGAAAAAAGTGACACGATCATTTTTCTCACCTACAACTATTGTAGCACAGTTCATATTTATGCTAGTTCCAGTGTTCCAGGGTCATGTGATCACCTTTTGCGAACTTCTGATTAGCAAAGTCAATGGGGAAGCCAATTCACTGAACTGTATTATTAACTTAACACTGCAGTGATTCACTTAACTGTGGCAAGAAAGGTTGTAAAATGGGGCAAAATTCACTTAACAACTCTCTTGCTTAGCAACAAAAAATATTGGGCTCAGTTGTGGTTGTAAGTCTAGGACTAGCTATAATGGTTTAATAAATAAAGCCAGTTACAAAGATAATTTTTTTTCCTAAAGTAAATACTAGTTTAAAAATTTGTCCAGATCAGAAAAATTGTTATATATCTTATACAATTATATATAAGTTATATTTTTTCAAAAAAAATATCAGATGATCTCCTTCATTTAAATATATTTTCCCATTAGTTACGATGATAGATTAAACTGAAGTCTAGTCCTATGCCTTAAAAAAAACATATAGTGAAACATCCCTTTATGCATCAAATATATATCAAGCATAAACACTAAATTTCTCTCCTAAATAATATGGACATAGTTCAGCTAGAATATAATTTACATCAGGCCATTGTTATTTTAAATCTCATTTCTTTTTATAAGATATTGTACTTTAATTATACACCACCCAGAGTCCCTCTTTGAAGGAGATGGGTGGACTAGAAATCTAAAAAATAAATAATAATTGTTTGCTAGAGAGCCTATGTATAAACATAGTTCTAATTTAAACTGTTTTTTCAATGAAGTAAATTTTGAAGAAAAAGCTTTATTTATGCATGAAAATAAATTTAAACAACTTAGAGTCTTATTTATCTACTGAATATATTGGTAAAATGACCTCAGTTAATAAAATCATAAAATGTATTTATGTATTTTCTTAAAAACTTAACAATTATATACTTTCTTCCTTTTTTATAAGAAGAGAAAAAAGCAATAGTGTTCAGAGACTATTAGTGGGAACATTAATATGTATGTCAGGGTTCCGAACGTCAGTAGAAGGAAAAGCCAGACACAGTATCAAACAAACCGTGATGTTCTTTACTTCTTCTCTGCGTGATCGGTACAAACTGAATCACATAAATGAAATTTAGTCAGTGCTGCCACCTAGTGTTCCCACCACCATATATATGTGCTCCTAGTGCCCGCGCACACGCCCCCACCCCATGCTACTCCACCCCCACGCCTTGCAGTATCCATTTGCTCAGCTTCTTGCCCAGCCCCCACGTCAGCTAGTCCAATTATGTTCTTCCTCATCGGTTAGTTGCAAACCAGCATTCAGCAGTCAACTGCCGGCTTCTCAAGGTTTGTCTGGAGTATGTAGGGGGTGAGCAGGCTGAGGAGCAACCCATGGATGGCTCCCCCCACATCCTGAAGGTCAGCCTTGGAGCTGCGGAGCCAAGGCTGACATGCAGCCCCTCTACCATGGAGATGGCACCTGGAAGAGAGTAAGATGGTGAGTACTCTTCACTTAATGTGCTGTACCCCCCCTGGTTTCCCTGGGTATTTTTGGTGGAACTGCATTAGTAAATGGGGGGGCTTGCACCCCGGTATGAGCAACCCATGTGGCCTCCACTAATGGGTAGCCCTTCCATAATATGAGATACTGTAGATTACCCCTTCGTATCTGGGAGTCTAAGATCCGTTCAACCTCATAATGCCAATGATCGCCTACGTGTACAAGTCTGGGTCGGTCAGCTGCCCCCCTCCTGGAAATTCCCAGTTTTCACTAGCTTCAATAGGCTACAATGAAATACGGGATGTGCCTTGCCTAAGAGGAGAGGAAGACTGAGTTTTACAGTAACGGGATTTATTATTTTAATGATTGGGAATGGCCTAATATACTTAGGTGCCAATTTCTTGCATGGTACCTTAAGTCAGAGGTATTTGGTGGATAGATAGACCTTTTGATCAACATAAAACAATGGTTGTATTTGTCTTTTTATTTGCTTGTTTTTTGGTACTTGCAGCCATTTGTTTGAGCGCCTTCCAGACTGTCTGCCACACTTGTGTTATGTCAGTTAACCATTCTTGCAGACTATGATGTTCCGGACTTTTGGGACACTCAGGGATTGGCACAAAATCCCGGCCATTCACTACTCGGAATGGGGTAAACCCAGTACTACTGTGGACAGAGTTGTTGTATGCTATTTCAGCGAAGGGAAGCACCTCAGCCCAGTTAGTTTGCTGAAAACTTACGTAACAACGGAGGTACTGTGTAACTGAAGCATTGGCACATTCTGCTGCCCCATTAGTGGCTGGATGGAATGCAGAACTAAGGCTTTGGTCATAGCCTATCAGTGAAAGAAATTGCCACCAAAACCCTGCGGTGAACTATACCCCGCGATCTGATATTACTCTGTGGGGTACTCTGTGGAGTCAATATATATGTGTTATAAATATTTTGGCTAACTTGTGAGCAGTGGGCAACTTGGGACACACAATGAAATGAGCCTGTTTAGAAAACAGGTCCACAACTGTCCAAATAACAGTGTTGCCTTAACTGTCCAGTAAATCGGTAATAAAGTTCATGGCTATATCTTCCCATGGACTCTCGGGGGTGGCCACTCCCTGTAGTAGCCCTGATGGCTTCCCAGGCTGTTTTTTCATGGTGGCACACATAGTACATGTTTGCACATAGTCAGCTATATCCTTTCTCATGCTAGGCCACCAAATTGATGGTTGACTAAATGCATGGTTTTCAGGTATGCGAAATGCCCTGCCACTTTGATGTCATGACACCTCCGTAACACCTCCAGGCGTAAAGCATTGGGCATGAATATTTTGTGGCCCTTCCATGCAACTCCCTCCCTATGGGTCATTAAGTGCTGATTCGCCTGAAACCATGGGTCAGACTGCAAAGCGGCGTGAATAGCAACAGTTAGACTTTCTGATTCTTTGGCTTTGCCAGTCACTGCCCTGTCAGCCATCTTCAGTATATCTAGGGTAGGGGACAGTATCATGGCTTGTACTACTGCCCCAGTCCCCCCTTTGAATTGGGGCTTTCTGGACAACGCATCCGTGAGAAAATTCTTTCCCCCCGGTATATACTTTAATGTGAAGAGGAACCGCCAAAAGTACATTGCCCACCAAACCTGCTTCGGTGACAATCTACGTGCTGTCTGTAAGGCCTGCAAGTTTTTGTGATCGGTCCAAACTTCAAAGGGTGTATCCCCCCCTCCAAGAGATGTGTCCATGTGAGCAATGCCCGCCATACTGCAAACACCTCTTTCTCCCAGACAGCCCATCTCTGCTCTGTCTCCAACAGTTTTTTGGAGGTGTATGCGCACGGCTGTAGTGACCCCTCTTTGTTCACCTGTAACAGCACGGCGCCCACAGCTACATCACTAGCATCTGCCTGTACAACAAATGGCTTCATAAGATCTGGATGTTTCAACACCAGTTCCTTAGCAAATAGTGCCTTGAGATGTTCGAAGGCTTGTTGACAGGCCATGGTCCATATGAGTGGTTGCTTCAGCATAGGTTGGGCTCCTGATTGTTTCATTTTCAGTAATTGGGTGAGAGGAAGTGCTACCTGAGCAAAGGAAGGGATAAACTGGTGGTAAAAATTGTCAAATCCCAGGAAACTCTGTAGCTGTTTTCTGGTTCTTGGCGCCTGCCAATCCAGTACCACCTGCACCTTAGCAGGGTCCATCTCTATTCCGGAGTGGGATATGCAGAACCCAAGATAATCAAGTCGGGTTTTGTGAAACTCACATTTTGACAGTTTCACATATAACAGTGCGGCAAGGAGTTTGCGTACACTGTCTGAATGAGCTGCACATGTTTCTCCATGGTCTTAGTGTAAATCAAAATATCGTCAAGATATACGAGAACTTCCTGGTACAAGTGTTCATGCAGGACTTCATTAATCAACTGCATGAACACAGCAGGGGCTCCCTGGAGCCTGAACGGCATAATGCGAAACTAGTAACTGGCAACTAAAAGTCATCTTCCACTCATCGCCTTCTCAAATTCTAACACGATAATATGCTTCTCATAAATCTAGCTTAGTGAAGACGCACCCCTCTGCTATGTGCACCAACATATCCGCCATAAGTGGTAGGGGGTATAAGTGTTCGACACATACCCCATTGATCCCCCTGAAATCTACACAAAGCCTAAGACCACCATCTTTCTTCTCACGGAAAAGTACTGGGCTGCTACTCTTGATCTAGCCGGCTGAATAAATCCCCAAGCCAGATTTTTTTCAATATAACTGCGCATTTCCCTCAACTCTTGTGGGGTCATTGAGTACATTTTTGGTTTGGGGAGTTGAGCCCCAGGTTGTATTTCCACCGTACAATCAGTTGGCTTATGGGGTGGCAGCACATTACATTCTTCTTCACTATAAACTTCCACGAGGTCATTATACTCTGTAGGGAAAGCAGGGGTTACCTCTAGAACCTGGCCACTGCTCTGGGACTCTATATCCTGTTCATGAGGTAGAGAGTCTGGGCCGCTACCAATCCTGACATGCCTGTAGCCCCCATCCCACCAGATGGTGGGACCCCATTTATCTAGCCACACCAAACCTAACACAAAGTCTTCAGTCATGGATGGAATTAGAAAACATCAGAGTTCTTCCCGATGCTGCCCGAACTCCAGGATGAATTTTTCAGTTACCTGAGAGGCTGGCCGGCACCCAGTACGTACCCATCCATCTGTTCAAAACAGATGGGCTGTGACAAGTTCTGAATTCTCACCCCCAATCTGGCTACCATAGTTGTGTTTAACAGACAACAGGTACACCCTGTATCTATAAGCGACTTACACCCTACACGCCGGGCTGCTGTTAAGACCATTGGCAGTCAAAAAGGTATCACCAACATACATACCATAGGATCATTGGCAGCCCCTTCATCGCTGTCCTCGTTTTCTGGGGTTGAGTCAGCAGTTCCTCCTAGTGCCTGTGCACATGCCCTCACCTCATGCTACTCCATCCCCACGCCTTGCAGCATCCATTGGCTCAGCTTCTTGCCCAGCCCCCATGTCAGCTAGTCCAATTATGTTTTTCCTCATTGGTTAGTTGCAAACCAGCATACAGCAGTCAACTGCCGGCTTCTCAAGGTTTGTTTGGAGTATGTAAGAGGCAAGCAGGCTGAGGAGCAACCCATGGATGGCTCCCCCCCAACCTGAAGGTCAGCCTCAGAGCTGCGGAGCTGAGGCTGACAATATAACACTAAAACAGGGTTAATTTAAGCAAGGTTTGTTTAACAAGATCATGATAGCTTACCTTGGACAATACCTTAAACTAAGTGAAAAGGAAACCATATCATGGTTAGTACTACCCGTGTTTTCCCAAAAATAAGACCAGGTCTTATTTTCTTTTGAGACACAATATAAACACTAGGGCTTATTTTCAGGAGGTGGTCTTATATTTTTTTCTATGTACAAGAGGCCCACTTCTTCTGCTTGCTTGTGGCGGGGCAGGAGGCCATGCAGTGCATTAGTGCCACCACCATGAAGCATGAGGAGTGGAGCTGCCCTATGCACCCCATACCAGCTTACCTCAGGGCTCCTGCAGCCAGGACACTTATACCTTGACATTTGCCTCACCTTGTGGCAGTGGCTCCAGCAGCCCCATCCAGCAGGATTCCATGTGGCTGTTGGCTACTTCTGTTTGCTTATAGCCGCAATGGAGTAGGAGGCCAAGCAATGCACTGGTGCTGCAGCTACGAGGCAAGGCGGATGGGTGGAGGTGCCCTACATGCTCTGCACTGGCTTACCTCAGGGCCCCCTCAGCCAGGCCATCCACACCCCAACACCTGCCTCATCTCATACCATGGCACAGGTGCAATGCTTAACCTCCTGCTCCATTGCAACTGTGATCAAGCAGAAGTGGGCCAGCAGTCATGTGGGTTCCTGCTGCACATGGTTACTGGTGCTGCCGCTGCAAGGTAGGTTTCAGGGTGTGGATGGCCTGGCTGCAGAAGCCCTGAGGTAAGCCAGTGTGGCGCGTGTGGGGCAGTTCCATCACACTCTGTCTTGCCTAATGGCCACGGCATTGCACACAACCAGATATAATGGGCAGCCAGCCAGCTGTGCAATCTCTTAAATAGGACTTATTTGTGGGGTGGGTCTTGTATCAAGCATACATGTTAAAACATGATAGGGTTTATTTTCAGGATAGGTCTTATTTTCTGGGAAATGGGATATGTATAGTTTGTCTATATATTTGTAATGAATATCATATCTTTCCTCTTCCCACTTTTGCCTCATGATCACAACTAGATGAACCAGTTTCTCTCTGATTTATGGTTAGGTGTATTAAGCCCAAATTTTCATTTTCTAAGAAACTTGCAAGACCCCAAAGCATTATTGTGAATAAAAAATATTTTCCTTTGTAGGAAACCCCCTCTCCTCAGATTAAAATATTTTTTTGTTCTTAGTATTCAAAAGAGTCCGGATAGAATATTTCCCCTAAAGGATAAGAGGATAAAAATCTTAACAAAGGCAGAAAGCAACCTCTGTTTTCCTGCCATAGGAAAATGACCTCAAGCAGAAACTTGAAGAGGGTGGTCTTTAGAAATGGAGATTCTGTTTCCATTCAGAAAGACTACGCCAATCTATTCATAAGCAAAGAGCAGTCAGAAATCCTAAATAAGCAATACAACAGGCAAGAAGTCCAAACTGACAAGATTGGCTCAGACAAACAAACCACCTAAGTGTAGCAAGGAGGAGAAGGAGGAGATTATGGTAGGAAGGGGAGGAGACAAGAGGAGAGTGAAGGGAGAGAGAAGGGGAAGGTGGGATGGCAAGGAAAGGAATCTGTGTGGTAAGTCTGAGGGACATAGGGGGATGGATTGGTAGGGGCTTCTTGGAGCTAGTCTTAGGGAAATAAAGGGATAGATTAGCAGGGGCTTCTGTAGGTCAAGCTTGTGGAGAGGGAAATAAGAGAACAGGATAGGAGAGGTTTCTGTGGGCCAAGTCTGAGGGGAATAAAGGAATAGATTAGCAGAGGCTTCTGTGGGCCAAGCCTGAGGGAAATAAGGGGGTAGGATAACAGAAGCTTCTGTGGGCCAAGCACGAAGGGAATAAAGGGATACATTAGCAGAGGCTTTTGTGGGCCAAGCCTGAAGGGAAATAAGGGGACAGGATAGGAGAGGTTTCTGTGGGCCAAGTTTGAGGAGAATAAAAGAATAGATTAGCAGAGGCTTATGTGGGCCAAGCCTAAAGGAAATAAGGGGATAGGGTAGCAGAGGCTTCTGTGGGGCAAGCCTGGGGGAAATAAGGGAATAGGATAGTAAGGGCTTCTATGGGGTAAGTCTGAGGGAAATAAAGGAATAGGAAAGGAGCGGCTTCCATGGGGAAAGCCTGGAGGAAATAAGAGAATATGATAGATGTTCCTGTGAGGCAAGCCTGAAGGAAATAAGGGAATAGGATAGGAGAGGCTTCTGTGCAACAGACCTGAGAAAGAGAAGAGTTTGAGTGAAAGGGCACAAGCAGAGGAGCCGACAAAGGAGCAGAGACTGTGGAAGGAGAGTCTAACAGCCACCCTTTCGAGGGTTAGCGCTACATAAGATTTACATTTCCCCCCTTATCTGTAGAGCCAGCCATGACCCGTACATGATCCCATAGGAATCTGGCAACAGCCATTAACATATCAAAGGATATATTCTTACACAGGAACAAATATCAATCACAAAGCTCAAAAGAATGTATAAAAACCCACCTACTCTCAACCCCATTTTGTCAGCCACCCCAGAAACATGCTTCTGTCACTACTTTCTAGCTACCAAATAAACAGAGAATTTCTTTCCTGTAGCCTGCCTTTATTTTATTTCCAGCATCTTTCACCCAGCTTGGAACCAGACTGGATTTTTCTTCTGACATATTGAATAGTTTTCTTCATTCCAAAAAGTAAGGCAACAATAACTAGAATTATCTAAATACACTGTAATTGTCTAAATATGTAATGCTTGCATATTGAATCTGGTTCAAGGAGTGCAGAAAAAAAATTACATGGATGCCTTTGGACTTGTTATTACAAAAAAAAAGGGAGGGGAGGCAGATTTTTCTCTTTTAACAGAATGAGGAATCATCAGCTATCAAGTATAATTTTGGACATGCCATTATAATTCACAAAATATTTTAAGTTTAGAAAGATTTAGAAATTTAGATTTAGAAATAGATTCTATTTAAAGTATTTGGAAGACAAATGTAATAGCTCAAACCTCAGCCCTTGAATAAATGTACTTCTGAATTTTCAAGACACATTTTAATGTGTTCTTATGTTAGCAATGTTGATCTAAGACAGCCATGCTGGTTCAGGAATTCTGGGAGTTGAAGTCCATGAGTCATGAAAGAGCCAAAGTTCCCGACCCCTGATCTAAGATATGAAACTCCACACAGGCAAGCACCTTGCAGAATATACAGCAGATATGGGAGCAGTTATGTTTGCCAAAAAGACGTGCTTCTTATCTAGCCATTAAAGCCACTATCTAGCCACAGTAATAGAGTGACTGACATTCAGTAAAATGAACCTGCTTCTTGCCTTACCATTATTAGTTCTAATTCACAAAGATGGGAATACTATACTGAGAGAAGCTGGTGTAGTATCAGAGGCTTGGCACAGAAGGTACATTTTCAAAGCTCAAAATGATTAGTTGTACTTGAAACTAAAATATTTATATACTACTGAGCTAAATCATAAATATTATGCTTAATAATAAAAATCATACTGATAAACCACCGAAAATTTGGCTGTGGTAAAGTTTCAAGCCATTATGCCACTGTTATATTTTGCCCAGAATCAGGAGTCACATTCAAATCTGAGTCACATTTTTGCAACCGTGTTGCATTTTGGAACTATGTTCCAGGTAGCTAGGGTGACCAACCGTCCTCTTTTGCCCGGACATGTCCTCTTTTTACGTCCTGTCCGGGGCGTCCGGGCGGGT
>JAEANM010017672.1:0-12882 GCA_017656035.1 Myanophis thanlyinensis | reverse complement strand
TTTGTTTTTCAGACACCAGTTCTCTAGATTCTTGATCTCTTCTAGGTAGGCTGTCTCATTGTTGTCAGAGATCAGGCATACCAGTACGCTCTATGATGTGCTTACCATCTCTTGAAAAACAGATGCCTAACCTTTATTCCATATTTAATGGGACCAGGGTGGCATGTTTAAAAGCTGGCTAACTGGGCTGATTAGCCAGGTCTGTCTCCTCTTTGGTGCATTATTCTTACCCTGGCTGAATCTGACGTTGCTGCCTAAAGAGGCAGTTGTACCTTCTTAGCTACAAGCACAAGGTATTACTTCACCCACCCCCTTCAGTTTTTGTCCCAATCAATGCAGCTGAATAACCTGAAATGCAAATTGCATGTAAAGTGAGATAAATTAGGCACTTCTGTAGCAACCCTCTTTTCGCACCAGTTCAGGTTGGTTGCTGATAATTCCAGAAAAAAATTATGACTGCTTCTTGACTTGTTAAAAAGTGTGAGGTTACTTTCTATTTTTTAAAATGTGATTCCAAGCCTGCACTAGTTGTTTTATTCTGAAAATGGCAGTCTGTTCATTCACTTTTTACAGAACATCTGGACTGCAACATTGGCATATGGGTGCACTCCTAATTTTTAATTGTTCTCCAATATTTTTACTTAACTTTGATTTCCGTGCTTATATACTATAATTATATAATTACATTGACCTCATGGCATATCACTGCCTTCATAATCATCAAATCCATAAACCTCGCAATCTAAGTATAGCATCAACTAATCGCTAAATTATTATTATTCAGAATCGCATATCTTTAATTTTCCTGTTGCCAAGTTTTACCCAAGTTATTATTTATGTTGATCCCATGGGAAGGAAGGGATAGTCTTTTATTTGCCTCACTGTTTGTTTCTTTTTCCACCACTAATGGCTGGGGGGGGGGGGGAATTGGAAAGGATTTTGGAGATCTTTTAGTCCAATCGCATGCTCAAGCAGGAGACCTTATGGCAGTGGTGGCGAACCTTTTACTTACTGAGTGCCGTAATGTACATGCTTTGCGCATGCCATCCACACTTGTGTACAGCTCTTCTACATGCGCTCCTTGTGCAACTGTGCCATCTGCACATCTATGCATCTTTTGCATGTGCAATGCACACACACTGTGCACAGGCACTAACGCACACATGAGCAACCACGTGTGCATGCGCAGGAGAGCTCCAAAGACCAGCTGGATTTCCTGCTGCAATCGTGCGCATGTACAGCAGAGGCACGAAGACTAGCTGGGTCTCTGCAATCGCACATGTGTGCATGCACAATCGCATGTGCATGCTTAACTGGAGGAAAGTTGGCCGACAGCTTGTGTGCCCAGCAAGATGGCTCTGCATGCCACCTGTGGCACCCGTGCCATAGGTTCACCATCATGGCCCTATAGCATTTCAGACAAATCACCCTCCAGTCTCTTCTTAAAAACCTCCACAATTCCTGAAGGCAAGCCATCTCGCTGATTAATTGTTCTAACTATAAGGAAATTTCTCTTTATTTCTATGACTTATCCAGCTGTGTCAAATCCTTAACGAGAAAAGTGTCTAAGAAAAATCCTACAGTATGAGAAGCATAATCACAAGCAATCCACCACCAAACATGGGGAAAACTGCATGGAGGTTTGAGACATGGTCTCAAATTCTGAGGAGCAAAAAAATAAATGACCCCTGTAAGAAATAGGTAGGGGAAAACATAACCAAAAAAGTCTACAAAATACTTTCCAAACACTATAGAAACTTTGTCAGAAAAACTAAAGATCAGAATGTTTGTGAAAGAAACCAAAACAATAAAAATGAGTTTCTTGGGTATATGCAGAAATGAAAAGAAAACGAAGGGAACATGGTGAGGAGAAAGTGGGGAAGTGGTAATGGCTGGATGGTGAGAAGGGAGAATCTCTTCTATTTTGCAGCTGCCTTCTCTCAGAAGGGAAATTGAGTCGAAGATGATCAGGATTATGCCATTGGGAGAAAGTGAGGATTGCAATTTAGGATGGGGAAGGTAAGCGTTTAACTTCAGTGAAATCAGGTTAATATACCAGTCCCAATGGTGCTTTTTCAAAAGGCAATTGGACTTTGTTTTTCCTTGAAGATGTTTCGCTTCTCATCCAAGGAGCTTCTTCAGTTCTTCTTGATGGGAAGCAAAACATATTCAAGGAAAAACAAAGACCAATTGCCTTTCAAGCACCTTTGGCATCCACCATGACGTGGATGACTGACAATCTCCATAGAAATAACATCCTAGGATACTGAAAGAATTGGTGAAAGTGATCATAGAAGCACCCTCAGTAACTTTTGAGAACTTCTGAAAGAATGATGAGATTCCAGGAAACTGGACAGCAAATGTCATCCCCATCTTCAAAGAAAGGAGGAGGAGAATTAGGAAAACTACAGAACTGTCAACTTGATATCAGTCCTAGGCAAAATCTTTAATCAGATTATCAGATTATCAAGTATATGAGCATCTGAATAGTGCTCTGACTATATAGACTCCATCGGTAAAACAGGCAGTCTCGTGACATCGTGAATTCTTCTTCACTAGAGAATTTCAGACAGAGGCTGCATCTATCATAAATGTTTTAATGAAGTGTCAAATTGAGTGAATTACCCAAAATAGGGTAAAAGTGTTTTTTCCTTGGCTAGTAGCATGCAAACACATTACCCATTACAATGGGGACAATTAAATTGACTTAAAGCCATGCACACTAAAATATATTCTAAAATCTCTCCAATTGTTCCTATTAAGACAAGAATCAATCAAATTACCAATGGTAATTTGCTAAAATGGCATAAAGATCATTCAGTGATACTGTTTTTATAATAATACAGGTAGTCCTTGAGTTATGATCATCTGTTGAGTGACAGTTTGAATGTGCTGAAAGAAGGAACTAGTCCTCAAAGTTTGAGAAGACTTTCTGATAAGCAATTTTGGATAATGAAGAAAAAAGTTTGGGAAGCATTGATCTAGCAGATCCTGCAGTGAGCAAAGAATTGCCTAAATGTATGGCACGTTCCAACTTTATGGTTCTATTGTATAAATTACCAAATCACCTATTTCTGTGATAAATCGATAAATGGGTTATGAGACAGTTGGAATTCTGAAAACATCTTATGCTCTCAGACTGGAAGATTTCCCCATGTAAAAAATGACTGATCATCCTAAAAAAATGTACATAGGGCAGGGAATTTCAGGAAATATGTGTAAGCACATGGTGCAGACTCAGTTATAAGGCATAGTTGTAGGAGATGACCAAGGCTGAGCCCAAGGGAAGGGTCTAACGTATCATGTCATGAGTCCTTGCACACTTGCAAGAGATCTAAGTCCGGCCCATCTTGAATGCATTCTTAATTCCTGCTCATTTCCCTTGACTGTTAATATCTCAGATAAAGCTTAAGCTTGCAATAAATCTTTATATTCATATTAACTGCCTGAATCTCTCTGATTTCCCCAGTGCTTGACAATAAATAGCATATCCACAGAATTCTACCTCCTACAATGTCCGCATAAAAATTTAAGAAACCAACTGTTTCCCACAAACAATGGATTTCTGCCTGACATATGTTGATATGATTAAGTTTCCCATTTATAAATGTCTAACAAGCTCATAATTAACACAGTAGAGTAGATTTATGGACTTTCAATATATAAATGTGTACTGTAAGTTCAAAGAGCTGCATGCATTGGAAGTAATAATATCCCAGAAGAGGACAACACTACAGATGGGCTTAGTTGGGCTTAGCCTTGTCTATGTCTTCAAGCTTTTATAGAACTTGTTCAGGTAGTTCCTTGGGAAACTTGATTGATTTCCCTGCATTAACCATAGTACAGTATACACATTTTGGCAGATAACAAGCAATTATTCTGTCATATTTAACCAGACAAACACATCACAGTGTGCTATCAAGAGTTGCTTTGTATCCTACCAGCCAGACTGCATTAAGCTTTAAATCATTTGGGGAAATCTCTGTGTGATGGCAAGGAAGAAAAACATTTATATATTTAACATGATTGCATAACCTTCATGTTAAATTTGGGTAATAAAATTGTCTGCAAGAAAACAAGCAAACTTGGAGAGCACCAAGGACCCCCCCTGCATACCATCATAATCAAGGAATGGCTCCTTAATGGAACTGTTAGTTTCTCTGTGTTACAGACTCTGGCTGAGCCAGAGAGGCCTTTTAAGGAAAGTCCTTGACTTACAACAGTGTTCTGACCCAGGCTTAACTGAATCACAAAACAGGCTTTTGGTCCCCCAAAAAACCCTTTTTATTTGGTTGCTGTGACTTATTCTCATTCACAACCAGAAAAGTCCTGGCATTAACCCTTTCAAGGTTTTATTGCAAAAACAGACCTTATCAGTCCTTGGATAGTTGCCAGACTGAGTTTCCAGTCGAAATACTTGGCAAAGAGTCTCCGTATGGCTCGAACTTAGATAAGCAAATCTTCACAATACTAATTGTCTCCTACAAACACCGCTCCCCTTTTGCTCCTATTCATTCCCTATGGGAGGGGCCATTCAGCGTGCTTTTACTTTCGAGTTGACCCCTGCTCCTTAGTTGTTCCCTTCTCCTGACAGCTCTATGCATATGTTTAATCTGGAACAGGCTCCAGCTGTTGTTCTTCCCCACTGATCTCTGACTCCAAAGGCAGCTGATAACCATCAGATGGCCCTGGCCTCATCTCTGCCTCTGATGCAGAGCACCTATCAGAGCCCTCCCCCGACTCCAGGATGGGCCCAAGGTCCTCCCCAACCTCCTCACTGTCTGAATCTGCTGCCAGGCCGCAACAAACAATTCATTAGTGACCATTTGAAGTTAATAACGGCACTGAGAAAAGTGACTTAAGATCATTTTTCATACTTAACGACCAGCATTCCCATGGTCATGCAGTCAAAATTCAGACACTTGGCAATTGACTCATATTTATTTATTTAGTTATTTATTTATTAGTCATATTTATATACCGCCCCATCTCCGCAAGGACTCGGGGCGGTTTACAGCCGATAAAAAATACAATAACAACATTTAAAAAACCAATATAAAATCATTAAATTATATACATAGAGGTTGCGATGTCCTGGGGTCATGTGAACACCTTTGGCAGATCTTCTGACAAGCAAAGTCAATGAGGAAGCCAGATTCACTTAACAACCGTGTTACTAACTTAACAACTCTATCAGTTCACTTAACAAGTGTGGCAAGAAAAGTGGTAAAATGGGGCAAAATTCACTTAACTGTCTCACTTAGCAAATGAAATTTTGGATTCAATGGTAGTTGCAAGTTGAGGACTACCTGTATGGGCTTCAAGCATCCTGACTCTTTAACAGATATGCCACAAGCTCTTATCTTTTTTTCGGGGTAGCCAATCTCCTTCCTCTTTAAGTATCCCCAGTCCTTAATAGAAGCAGGGCATTATTTCTGAATGGTGGTTTTGAGGTTGTCTTTAGTGCAGGCAAGGAGTAGTACTGAATGCTAATTGCTTCCATTCCAAGTCCAAGACCAGCAAACTGGAAGAGTAATATCTGTAAGCTCAGGAGCCTGTACTGCCAGACTAATACTGTATGTTGCTAGTTCAGAAACAAGAATTTTAAAAAATAAGTGTTCAGATGGCAGGAACGAGTGATTGATGATCATTATAATAGTGTATAATAATAACAAACCACCACTATTTGCATAGTGACAGAGTTCAAAGTGCTGCGCTTTAATTGTCTTGCTGCAATCTGCACACCAATCTGCTGAGGCTATAAATATTATTCCTCATTCCCTACTGTATGCGACAACCCAAGAGAGAGTATTCTTGATACTGGTGTCCTGGCGATGGGATTCCTTCTCTGCTCAATTAAAACTGGCACTGAGCCTTTTAAACTTTTTGAAAGTGTGCTTATTTAATCTGGTGTTTGGTCAAACTGCTACTGCTATGCATTTTTTTGGCCTGGTCTGTAGTGTTTTCAATTGAGAGGGTTTTTTTTAAAAAATCAACTTTTTTAATGTAATGTTAGAGGCTTTCAAATAGTTTCAATCGCATTTCTATCTGGTTGTTTTAAATTAATTGTACCCTCTTTAAGGATTGTTTTTAATGATGGGAAAGTTAGGTAGACATTTTACACTTTTAGTTGTTCATTGCTCCTTTTAAGTCAGTGTTGACGCTTAACAGAATAATGGAGTTGGAAGGGACCTTGTAGGTCAACTAGTCCAACCCCCTGCTGAAGCAGGAGACCCTACACCATTTCTAACAAATGGCTGTCCAGTCTCTTCTTGAAAGCTTCCAGTGATGAAGTTCCTACAACTTCCGAAGGCAAGCTGTTCCATTGATTGATAGTTCTCACTGCCAGAAAATTTCTCCTTATTTCTAGGTTGAATCCCTCCTGGATCAGTTTCCATCTTGGTGACTATGCAGACTAGTCTCTGCAATTTTGGGGAGCAGCATTTTCAGAAGGGGTTTTCAATTGCTGTCTTCCTAGGGCTGAGAGAAAATGCTCCAAAGTCATCCAACTGGTTTTGTGCCTAAGGCAGGACTAGAACTCATGATCTCCTGATTGCTAGATTGTACCAAAATGGCATGCATGAATGGCATGAATGAATGAACGACTTGACTGCAATAACAATAGCACTTATATACCGCTTTGCAATGCTTTCCAGCCCTCTCTAAGCGGTTTACAGGGTCAGCATATTGCCCCCAACAATCTGGGTTCTCGTTTTACCAATTTCAGAAGGATGAAAGGCTAAGTCAACCTTGAGCTGCCCAGAATTGAACTCAGGGCAGTCAGCAATGAATTAGTGTGCGATATTGCAATCTAACCACTTCACCATCACGGCTCTGTGAGTTGGGGTTTCAGAATAAGAGAATTTGGGACAAGGTAATCCAGAGAGTTCGCAACAGAAACAAGACTTGGAATTGAGAAAATGCTGCTCAGCAGCTTCTGTGCTTGAGCAGCTTCCTATCTTGTCTATAGAACAGGAGAGATTCGTCTTTTCAGCCCTGAGTAGCTTAATGGAAAAATAGGATGAAACTGTAAAACAAGGAAAATACCTTCCTGATCAAAAAGGTATTTTAATCCAGTATACAGCAGTTACTTCTGGTAGACATTAGAGTTAGAAAAACTCTACTGTCGTTTTGAATGTACACTAATTGGTATACATTAAAATGAAATTTTGTTGCATACAGCTTTCAAAGGGTCACTACCTCCAATATACACTATATAAACATGACAAAATAAATAAATACATACATACATATGCATATATCCACATATATGACACAGAGAAACAACATGGTCTAATTTGGATGTATATATGTACATGGCGAGAAAAACGGATCTTGCAAGTTTACCAGACGGATGGCATAGGGATCAATCAAAGCTGCTGCAGAATCTGGAAGTCCTGCTAGAAATAGTTTGAAACCTTCTCCCAGAGGGGAATAACAGAAACAGATATAAAATGGGTATCTGGGGTCTCTAACAATGCTTTGAGCTCTAAGCACATAGCTTAGAGCTCAAAGCACATAAGCAGTATCCTGAATAACAGGAAGCAAGGTTCCTATAATCTTCTTGGCTGTCCTTACCACTCTCTGTATGGGCTTTCTATCTGAGGCACTGCTGCCACCAAACCAAACAGTGATGCAATTTGTTAAAACACTCTCAA
Source organism: Myanophis thanlyinensis (assembly GCA_017656035.1). NCBI lineage: Eukaryota > Metazoa > Chordata > Lepidosauria > Squamata > Homalopsidae > Myanophis > Myanophis thanlyinensis. Next base: position 5,224 of record JAEANM010017672.1, on the reverse strand, counting down.
CTATGCCTCTGTAAAAAGTGGCAAGACAGAAGGAGAAAAATGTGCTGTCCCCATCTGACACAGGAAATGCAGACGCTGATTTGCATGCTTCACTAAGGGTGACGTGTGGAGAGACCAGTTCAGATTGTTAGTTATCTGCACCCCCAAATACTTAATAATTAATGTTGGCACATATTTCCTAGTTTGAATAATGAAATGTGCAAGTAAGCAGACCAAGAACCTCTCATTTCAACCCTGAGCTACAAATATTCTCTTCTTGGTAGACATTAACATTCCTATATGGACTATGCATTTGACCTGATGTATATTAATTCAAACAGTAAACCAGATTGGCAGTCATCCTGATACACAGGTCAGCTTTGTTTTCTACTTCGAGGTAGGAGGTAGTTTGTATAGCAAGCATTTCTGATGCACATCATGCTTACCGATGGGTGATTTATTTTTGAGACAGAAAGTGATATGATCATTATCATGTTGCAACAGCAGCTCTTGAGTACCTTCAAAACCATCAACAGCCTTGATCTCAGCAGACTCCTGTGTGCAGAGATGCTAGCAAGGCCTTTGGGCTCTTTGCAGCTTGCCACAAAGGATAATTGGAAGAGTCACTGGACTAAACAAGTATGATCTTCTTCCAGCCTCTATTGGCTGGCTTTTGGTTATCAGCTGGCCAGGTGCCAGAGTAACGTTTTGGAGTTAAATTTGAATCTTGCCCAAATAACTACCGTCTTATTGTCAAAACTGCATCTTCAGAGTGAATTTGAATTTAATGTTAGAGGAACGGTTCCTTTCTTATGCTTTTTTTTTTAAACTAGGCCTGCAATTCCTATTGTGTCTTTCTGCTTTGCTCCAGTTTCAAAATAAACATTAATAAGAACCTGTGGCTTCTAAGAACGAGCTTGTGATTGCCCGAAGCAAAACGATGAAAAGGGGCTTCGGTGCCAATAGATGCATATTTTAACGGGGGAATCAAAATGAAATGACATGACACCTGGCTGGTACCTCTCGGCAACAAGGCTTTCCTACCCTTTGTTTCCCTGGGTGTCTGATGGGAGGGACCTGTCAGCTGCTGTTTGCAAAAAGGGCCAGGGGGGCTGAAACAATGGTGGGTAAAAATGGCACAATGGAGGAGGTGGAACTGAGGGGGCGGGAGTCGGGAAGAGAAGAGCTGAGCACAGGTGCGTTTCCAACTCTGGTGGTGAAAAAGGATTGGTTGATGCACAGACAAAAGCCCACAAACCTCTCTCCTATACCTAATGCCAAGCCAGATTGCTTAGCTGTTGCTCCTTTTGTGTTTGGAAGCTGTCCAGAATCTAGGTGGCACTGTGTCAGATTTATTTATGTACCCTGCCTTTCATTGTAGAAACCTTCAAATGCAGAAAGCCCGTAAGTTTGGATCATTGAGCAAATGGAAGGGCCCACCAAGTTATTTGGAAGAGGGGATGTTCCCCAATCACAAAAGGGGAAGATTTCAGAACTTGGTGCACCATGAAAGGCTTGGTGGAGAAGGCCAAGTGCGACATTTGCAGAAAACACAGTTAATAGAGAAGGAAAGAGACACTGGTTCCAAGCTTTCTGAGAGCATCATAGATGTTTCTTTGAGTAATTTATTTGGTTGGGGAGTGGGAGAGCAGATAGCTCATGTGGGAAAGTCCATCCTTGGTTATGTGGCCAACTTTTCCCTGCTTAGCTTAGACTTCAGAATGTTTGAGAAGACTTCCCTGGATTGCTGAAGTCATCGTTTGCATCTTCTTTTGTAAACATTCCTTTTACTCTCATCAGATCCTACCAAGGTCAGTGTTTCCTCAACCTCATCAACTTTAAGATGTATGGACTTCAACTCCCAGAATGCCTCAGCAAGTAAGCTGGGTGAGAATTCCTGGGAGTTAAAGTCCATGCATCTTAAAGTTGATGAGGTTGAAAAATACTGACCTAGAATGTGTTGAAGAAGAGAAGCAGTTGAGTGGGACTTGATAGTCTAAAGGAATGCAAGGACAGAAATAAAAATCACATAATTTTTGTTTGAGAATAGAACAGAATTCTTTATTGGCCAAGTGTGATTGGGCACACAAGGAATTTGTCTTTGGTGCAGAGGCTCTCGGTGTACATAAAAAGAAAAGGTACATTCGTCAAGAATCATAAGATACAACACTTGAAAAGAATCAGATCATACTAGGAAACAATAACAATATAAATCGTAAGGATACAAGCAACAAAATTATAGTCATAAGTGGGAGGAGATGGGTGATAGGAACGATAATAATCATAATAATAATAATACAGACTTGATAAATAGTTTGACAGTGTTGAGGGAATTATTTGTTCAGCAGAGTGATGGCATTTGGGGAAAAACTGTTCTTGTGTCTAGTTCTGGTGTGCAGTGCTCTATAGCCTCGTTTTGAGGATAGGGGTTGAAACAATTTATGTCCAGGATGTGACTGGTCCTTAAATATTTTCCCAGCCCTTTTTTTGACTTGTGTAGTATACAGGTCCTGGATGGAAGGCAGGTTGGTAGTAATTGTTTTTTCTGCAGTTCTGATTATCCTCTGTAGTCTGTGTCTGTCTTGTTGGGTTGCAGAACCAAACCAGACGGTTATAGAGGTGCAGATGACAGACTCAGTAATTCCTCCGTAGAATTGTATCAGCAGCTCCTTTGGCAGTTTGAGCTTTCTAAGCTGGCACAGAAAGAACATTCTTCGTTGTGCTTTTTTGATGAATTGGTGGTAGAAATCACCTGGCATCTGTGGAATTAACCCCAGCTTACTGTGGTCACCGACCAATGCTTGGGTTCCTATCCTTAATAAACAACTGAAGCAACAGTATAAAATGCAAATTAAATAACCCTTAATAAGGATATGAATCATTACTTTGACTGCACAAGATCATTCTTCTTAAACAGCAACACGGCTCAATAATCAACTGGACAAGTGTGCTCTTCCCCGTGCCAAACTCCAGTCTTGTTTTCACTGATGCTTCAGCCCAAGCTGCCAAGTAGTGACCCTGGAGCATTGTTCCTGAGCAAGGAAGGGCACCCTCTGCTCCCAGCTGCACCCACTCCTTCTGAGGGAGAAGTTGCCATGACAACTGTCAGCTGTGATTTGGGGCCACCAGAATGGGATGTGGCCCCGACCTGGAATGCTCTCTCTTGGAGAAGCAAGAGAGGGAGGGCTGCAGAGGAGGACGACGCCAGAGATTTGAGGCAATGCGCCCACGCATGGTTTGCCATTTCCCTGCAAGGAATGTGATTGCTTGAGATGTACTGTAAGTACAAACGCCCCAGCTGAGTGGGGCTGTAGGAGTCTCAGGCACATGGCAGCACCTTCTCACCAGGAAGAGAGGCAGCCCACGCCGCGTCTTTCCTGTCTGCGCTGTGCATGCATCCTCAAAGAAACCTTTGTTTAGAATCGTGCTTCCCGAATCTCACATTTTGAGGAGGTACCAATTTAGTCCTGGGCAAACTGCTATTCTTGACTATTAGCCATTTTGAACAGAGGAGGAGACATATGTCTGGAAATCAGAGCATTTCTCTGCCAAGACCATTTCCACTCTCCAGCCCTCAGGTTCAGTCTTACAACAGCCCACACCTCTTCCCCTCACAGCTATTGTGAGCAGAGGTAGGGGCTGTTGTTCATATCTCAAGATGGCAGTGGCCCATATGGTGCCGAAATAAAGGTTCCCATGTTGCTTTCCAAAGCATCTTTACCTCTTTCTTTGATCCAAATACAGATTGTGAGTACTCACCAGTGCTGACCACTGCTCCCTCTGGTTGGCCAATTAGGAAGTACCAAAAAAAGGTTCCTTGTCGACTTCCTCGCCCCCAGTCTCCATTGCTGTCTCTGCCTTTGTTTTACCACAGTTGTTCACTGTGAGGCAAAAAATAACAAGTTGTCAGCTGACCCTGCAGCCCACTTGTTAGGACACTGAAGTTTTATGGCAAGTTTTATGTGGAGTGGCAGGCAGGGTGGATAAAAATTGATGATTTAAAAAAAAAGGATTTTTTTATTTAAATTTGATTTTTTTTATTTGTATCAAATTTATTTTAATAAAATGCTTTTGGAATAAAAATCTAAAGATAGTTTTCTATTTAAAATACATTAATAATCTAGTTTATTCAGCATGAAATGGAGCTTAGTTATGTAGCATGAAGCTGTACAGTATATTCTGCAGTATTGGGACAGTGAACAGCAGGTCAGAGGAGGAGCTGTGGGACAGAAGTGACAGTTGCTCTTTAAAAATTATGATTTAAATCGACTTGATTTAAATCAAGTCCACCCTGGTAGCAGGTTCCTAAGAACTAAGTGATGGAGATCGACAGGAGGTCCTAAACCTGAGAAACCAGCTTGCCCTCCAAATTCCAAGGAGCTCCAGCAACATAAAACACAAGTTTTGCAATTTGACTTTTGAGGCAATTGAACCAGAAAACATGTGCTTGGCTATTCAGCAAGGATGTTAAATGTGGGAGCACAGAGTTAATTACTATAGGAATAGCAGTACTGTAAGGCTCCTTTGTCCCGTGGCTGCATTATATTTCCCTAGTTGGTCGTGAAATCTGATGTTTACAGGTAAACCGTGAAGTGACTTTAAAAAAGCTACTTACAGTCTGTCCTCAAAGTTACAACTGTTGTCCCTCCCCCGGTCACCTGGTCGCATTTCAAGCTTTAGAAACCAGCTTTCAATTTATGTTCATACTTAGATTTATGCTCAGTTGTAGCGTCCCATGGTCCCATGGCCACCATTTGCAATGTTTTTACGGGTTTCCAGTGTGACAAAAATGATCGTAAAATCAAGTCCAGTCACGTGGTGCTTTGATTTACGACTGCAATGGCTTACAAGCAAAATTCTGAGCTCTATTCTGGTTTGAAGTCAAGGACTGCCGGTATTTTGCACAAAAGAATTAATAGATACATGATTAACATCAAAACTGAAGGAAGAAATATAACATTTCATTTGTGAGAGGCACCAATTTTGAGTGTGCCCTAGAGCAGTGTTTCTCAACTGTGGTGACTTTGGACTTCAATTCCCAGAATTCCCCAGCCAGCAAAGCTGGCTGGGGAATTCTGGGAATTGAAGTCCAAACATCTTAAAGTCGCCAAGATTGAGAAACACTGCCCTAGAGCAGGGGTAGGTAATTACGGCTCCTTCATGACTCATGGACTTCAACTCCCAGAATTCCTGAGCCAGGCATGCTGGCTCAGGAATTCTGGGAGTTGAAGTCCACGAGTCATGA
>JAEANM010017671.1:0-12883 GCA_017656035.1 Myanophis thanlyinensis | reverse complement strand
GAAGCATCCTGGTCTTCCATAACACCTCAGCAGTGCCACAGGTTGATAGCTTCCATGCCACGCCGCATTGAGGCAGTAATTGCTATAAATGGGGCTCAAACCAAGTACTGAGTACATATACTTTTCAGAGGTCCAATATTGTTCTATGTATAATCCTTTTTTATTGATTGTGTGTAATATTCTAATTTTCTGAGATTGTGGATTTGGAGTTTGAACGTTTGCACGATATTCTAATTTTCCGAGTTTCACAATAGCAAAGAAATGAAGCTTAACAGAATGCAGACACTAACATTATATTCTTAAGTTACATTTATTTATTTATTTATTTAAATTTATATACCACCCCCTCTCCCTAGGGACTCGGGGCGGTATACAGCAGGTAAAAATACATAGACAAAATTTAAAAACCAATTTAAAACAAATGAGCTGATATATTTAAAAAAATGCCAGCAAAATAATGTTTAGGATTATTCAGTACAGATTAGACCCCTAAATGGAAAGAGAGATGCCAGATATTGAAGCTGGATTTTCAGAATAGGTTGAGAAATAACAAAACTGTTTGATATAGACTAGTAACTGAGAAAACTAAAGAATACAATATGGGCTCTACAGATTATATCAAGGCCTTTAATTGTGTTAACCATAATAAGCTGTGGAATACCCTTCAGAAAATGGACATGGAGAAACCTATGGTATATACAGGATAAGCTGCAGTCCAGATGGAACATGGCAAAATGTTTCCAAGTCAGGAAAGGAATAAGACAAGGATTTATATTTTCTCTTTATTTGTTCAACCTAAGAAAGGCTTTATTGGAATTAATATGTTCTGGTAATTACATGTTTAATTGAATTTGAAACAAAGTTTAATATTTTTAGATGCACATATACTTTTGAACGGCATTCCTTCAAATCGGAAACTGCCTCTGGAAAAAAGAACCAGATTCCCGTGCTTTTATTATTACCCTTGTTATTGCTAAGTTCTTCAATAGTCAGTCCTTTGTAATTGTAATTAGGATTGGGAACTCTGTTCTAAACAACATAGCTATGAGCACACTCACTTATAATAACAATTCCAGTTGAATGTTGTGATGCAATTTATCTGCTACTTGTGGGGGTGTCAAACTGGCAACTCATGGGCCAGATGCATCATATGCAGGTCACGCCCAGCCCGGCTCCACAAAAGTAAAAAAGTCACGATATGGCATGATACATCACACAACACGATTGAGCTTGACACCTATATGCTACTGAGATTGATGATGCATTGTTTTGTTTATAGATTCTAGAATCTCAGGGAAAGACACAGATAAGAATGACAATGATATTGTGAGCTTGAAGAGCACTCTGATCGAAAAGAGCCTTCCAGTCCCAGAAACAGGTAAATATGGGTGTGTTTGTGTGTGTGTGTTTCCAACTGATTTAATCTGTTTCAAGACAGAAAAATATACAAAAGTGAATCACTACGAAACAAAAGGCATCATCCACTATTGAAATCTCATATAATACCACCTGATGACTATGTCCTGATAGAGCAGATATACTTATTCCCCTTAAGTGGCTCTGTTTTGGGAAGTCCCCAGGAAGGTAATTTGTTTATTAGGCTAATATGATGCTTCTGTCTTATCTATGGATTGGCTGTCTACTTAGTACATTATGCGTCTTACTCTTTTTAGGTGCTGTACTTCCACTGGCTTTGGGGTTAGCCATCACTGCTTTGCTGCTACTCATGGTTGCTTGCCGTTTGCGGTTAGTCCGGCAGAAATTAAAGAAAGCGCGACCCACTACATCCGAGGAGTCAGATTACCTCATAAATGGAATGTATCTCTAGAGCAAGATTCAGGATACTTTTTTTGCTATCAAGCTTTCTCACAAAAGTGTGCCTCTTGCATTTCACAATTCTCTTTTTAAAAGTGAAAACTGTGTTACCAAAATAAGCAGCCATCTTCCCAAAATTTTTCAAGGACTATGATAGATGAACACCATTTGTTTTTCAAATTTGGCAACTTGAAGATATGTAAATTTCAACTCCTGGAGTTCCCCAGACAGCATGGAATTCCAGGAGTTGAAACTGACACTTCTTCAAATTGCCACGGTTAAGAAACACTGATGTACAGAGTTGTAATGGCATGTGGTAGCTTTCAACAACATGGTGTCCTTCAGGTGTTTTGAACTACAATGCCTTTCATCCGCAAGCCAACAGGAGGCTCTAGTATGGAATTACTTTAAGAATAGCCTATAACAGAGGTATGATCTAATCCGATTTATCTGTTGCAATCCCACCAAAATAAAATCGTATTAATGGTGAACAAGTGCAATGCCACTATAGCTTAAAATACATTCAGTGTACAAAAGATTTTCTTTTAAACTTATCCTCTTTACATTCTTTAGCCATTTCTGTTTTACGAAGTACTTCTGTGTGTTGATGAAACCCAATTTAAAATACTGGAAGCTAGTGATTAATCCATGCTCCTGGCAATAGCATGCCCTGTTGCAGTGGCCCACATCACAGCAGATACCGATACAGCAGTCACATCTAATCCATATATGTATTTTGTTAGAGCTTTGCCTCATTATAGGGCATTACTTTCCAAACTCTTTAAGTAGAGCTCACTTTTCTTTTAGTGTGACATTATGATCTAGTCAAAGTATTTTCCCATGAAAAATTGCACTTGGAATATATAAATGGAAACTTGGAATTCACGCTTCAGCTTCCTTTTCTACAATGAATGCAGGCACACACTGTACACCTATGCATTCTATTGCTTTCCACAGACTGGGGTCAGAGGATGCAAAAGAGATTACATGATGGAAATGATGTATTGTACATTATGTGTAACATATTGAGAGTGATAAAAATGACACAATTTGCATCCGGTGTGTGACAATGTCATTACACCTGAAAAATCATTTTGACTTCAGTTGGATGGCTATGAAGCAACCCATTCCTCTTAATGAACTAGAAAATCAGGTATATATGTCGCATGACAGTTCTGACATCCACAGTACTTTGCCTCAGTGCAGCCAGGCTCTGCTCGACTGTAATCATGCGGTATTAGATCATCTATAGGAAACTGCAGTCTCGACTTTTGCTTTGGAAATCTTTTGTTTGCAGAGGAGCACCAATTTTAGTCTCTCATTTATCTCTGAGGAAGGCACTAGTTTCACCATATTACTTAAATTAGCTGCTCTATTTTAATCTTCCAAGTTGGAGATAAATAGAACCGTAAGCTTATATTTCTTTTCCTTAAAACTTTTCAATCTTTTCTATTTTCATTTCTACCTTTTTCAAAACACTTTAAGAATATCTGTAACTCTAATCTTCAGAGTACACAGGCATGTGAATTAAGTACTGTATGCATCCACAATTCTTTAAAGCAGCCATATGTAGACTCATGGGAAGCTGCAAAGGAAAAACATACATGTTTTAAAGAGTTGCAGATAAAACCTTTATTCAATGCTTTAGCTTAATCCAAAGCACCTTATTGGAACTGAACCTGAAGTGCTGCACATTCCTAATTAAAAGTACCCTAGTACAAGTAAGCCATCAATAAATTAGCAGTACAATTCAGCCATCATTTCAAACAAGTTGTTAGTTTAAAAAAAACACTTTTGAGTTTATCTACTCATTTAGTTTATATAATTTCAAATACTGAAAAAGCCAAGTCAGAAATCTTTTGTTTACCTGCCTTTTTGTTTTAAAACACTTCTTGCTTTACCATTCTATGTGTGTATTTACCTTTTTCATTGAGATATATATGGTAGGTAGGCCAGGCCTGTATCAGCAATAGAATCTCAGATTGTTAAGGGTGGATAGCAGACAACAGGGGAAAGGTGCTGTATTGTAAAAAGTTCCCTAAAGCCTAGCATTTAGAGATGAGCTGAAACTGTTCCCTATTCTGTAGATATTCAGTTGTAGGGAGTATTGCATCTATCAATAATATGCCTGAAGTTTGTAATACTGATATTAAAACCTCAAAGCTTCATTACATAGTAGTTCAGAGAATAAATATAGCAACTTCTTGCAGGTTCAACTAGTAAAGTTTTTCATAAAGCTTTAAGTCCTGGTTATTGAACCCTTGTAGCAAAATTATAAAGTTTTATAATTTAAAAAGTTCACCCAATTGTCTAAAGGACTAAAAGTATGCCTTGGTTTAAGCATATATTACGAAGTATTTATTCTGTGTTTCAGTTATTGTAAGCTATCTTTTCTCTTCACCAAACATATAAAGATGTTATCTGAGGGGCCAGGTACAAATCAGGAAAGATATTCAAGAATTTGGTATCTCTTATTTTAATTATCACATTACAGATGTTGAGCTGAGAAACGTAAGAAATAAATCTGTTTTAGTCATAATACCTTTCATATCTAGGTTCAACTTTATTAATTTTGAGCATTTAATAAAAAGACTGATTTTGTATTTTTGAAGTCAGCTGGTTCATTTGGATTTGGAGATAAAGACAACATTAAGCGATAGCCAATTCCTAAATAATTAGGGTTGTAAAGCATTTCAGATTAAAAAAAAACATTTAAGTGTGCACAGGCCTGAACGTAGCACTTGTTGAAAACACATTAAACTAAATATCTTTTCCCAGGATTGCAGTTATGAAGGACAATTGTACAGTTCCAGGAAGTTACAGCTGCTTTAAAAATTAAGAGGATTAATTATGGATTAATTAAAAATGCCTTTATGTGCTTTGAAGCCTTTTTCCTCCTCAGATCCAAAGTGCTGTTTAATTCTAAAAGCAGTATCTTTTCTTAAGTAATAAAAATATGTTCTTCCTAATTCAGCTCCAGTGGCATATTTGAATAAAATGGAGTGACAAAATTATCAAAAAGTACTCTGACATGCTCAGTCAGGTTTTTCATTAAAACTTAACATGGAAAAACTAGAGTTGTAAGATAAAATCTTCTGTTTTATTGATCCATATCAACACAAGTGTTTGCTGCTTAATACATTGTCACAGCTTTTTTCAAAGACATCCTTCATTTTAGTAGTAAAACTCGCTGTCCTTCCCTGGCAGTTTTCCTTACGTTCAATATTTTGTCAAATTATGCTGTACTGTACACCAACTTTTTTGCAGAATAGTAGGAAAGTCACTGTGAAACATCAATTAAAATTAGAACGCTTTTAAATCAATTTAAGTAGACCTAAAGCAGAAAAATCATATATAATGAAGGCTTGTCTAAAAGTATTTTTTTCTATTTTCACATATAACACAAAAGATCTTAGTACGACTATATATAATGAAGAGTCCATCCTCTTCTGTTTTCTGATGCTTTATATGTGCCACTAATTGAAAGCTGAGGATTTTAACACCAAAACATGAAGAACAGCTTTTGCAGACACAATGCCAGTATATTCATCTCCAGATTTCAACATTTTGCACAATGATTCATATTATCTGTAAAACAATTAGTTCTTTATTTCCCTCAAAGGGCTGTGGGTTTTTTGGCTTATTTATTTCTGACTGGCCATAGCAGATTTCTTCCCAGAACTGTATAACATGAACTCTTTTAAATTTAAAATCTGTGTTTATAATGCTTAAACCTAGCTATTTCCCAAACCTGAATTAGCTCATGTTTTATAAAGACTATATAAAGTAATGATTTCAATAATTCCAATAACATTTTAAACCTGACTTCTCGATAATCAAATATTTATTTAATTAGGGTTATTCATTATATGCAGTTCTATAAAATTAAACAGTGGATACTTACACGCAAAGTATTTGTTACTTTTTACTGCCATATATATTTGACTATAAATGTTACATGGCTTCATAAATTAGTTGTTGGGAACAAATCAACTGTTAAACAATTATGATAAATGTATGAAACTATTTATAGAAGGTCATTGGGTTATTTAAATAAAATATGTTTTTGTCACTCTAATTGGTGATAATGAAAATGAGGGAGAATAGTTCTTATTCAGCTAGGGAAAGAGCAGAATTTGCATCTCTTTCCAAAGACTTGGGGTTAAGGTGTTTTTTTTTTAAAAAAAGCTTCCTTTTTCTCAAAGTTATTCTAATCAAATCCCAAATAAATTATTTTGTCCAAAGCAATACACTAATATGGCTTCCCCATTAGATCAGTAGTGATACAGTATTAACACTTTTAAGTTGAAATATTTGGTGTATTCACATATTTTTCAAATGGCATTTTATTGCTATGAAGATGGCTTAAACTTGAATTGCTTTTTAAAATCAGAATTATTGGGCTTGCTTTCTGTGATAAGTGTGAATACTCATTTTTTACTTAACTAACTAGACAAAAGTCTTCAGAAATTCTTATAGAAATGCAGAGGCTTATTCATCAATGTAATTGACATGGCTATCACATGGAATAACAGTTGAATATAAAGCACACTTCTATCCCAGTATTTGTTAAAGTTTGGTGAGGTTGGATTATTTATTCTTTGTAATATTTATAGATGTTTTCTGGGACAGTGCAGAAATTCTGAAGCTGGTTGATCAGTACAGTTTTTCCAGTGCAAGATGAGTACCTGGAGGAAAAGTTCTATATTGGGGAAAGTAAATTATTGGTAGAAATATTTTATCAACCTTTGAACTATCAAAGAGATCTCTATTGAAAACATTATTTGCCACACCTTTTTGCTTTTGATTTTATTTGGCAAAGCAGCACTGTGAACTGTTCAATGATTAGGACATAACTTACACAGTAATTGTTATATTACACTCAGATACTTCAAGCCTGTAAATCAACTAGAAATAATACTCAGCTATGAATTTCTTAGCTATGCTACAAGGAAAGGAGGAGAACTATGTTAGTTATGTCCATCCTGAACAGCAACATAAATGTTATCCTTGTTGATGCTTCCAAGTGTATGTACATGTCTGATTTCCTGAAAGAGAAGAAAAGCTGCTGATTGTATATGCTACATGCTAGTCTATAAATTCCATGTTGAGAGCTTTGAAGAAATTCATCTCATTTTAGTAGGATCTAGGAATCAGCTGAACACAAATCTTAAGTGTGCAGAAAGCATAAGAAAGTGCAGGTAAGCACTTTGATGAGCAAACACTGGAGCTGAAATGGTTAGAAAGTTTCCAAATTGAAAAAGAAAAGGAGATAAATTGCAGGTACATCTGCTTATCTGCAGACATATCACTAACAGATGAAAAGAAGGGCATATTAAAAGGAAACAATTTGCCCAGGTTTAATTTTTTTTCCATCAGTCCATTATCAAACTTGCATTAAACCTCTACAAAATTAAAAAAACAAAACAAAAACACTTTTCCATGCTGATAACAGTGTAACACAGTCCAAAACAAGCCGCAATGCTGTTGATTTGGAAAAAGCTTTTAAGAATTGGAGATGAGCAGTCCACTGTTAACACTATGTTTGGATCAGATGTTGTAGCTTTTATTTTTCATCCCTGCAAAATCGAAAGAAATAAGTTTAAGTCTAATTTTCACATATATTTCTTAAAATTCAGCTCATTTTCAGATACTGCTGAAAAATTAAGATTCACATACTGAACCAAATGGTCAGTATCAAAGTAATAGTCACATTAAACAAAGCAAAATGTGATTTTTAAATGAAATACTCCTATCCCTTCATATACTTCATGGAAATGTCAGTAAAAATGCCATCAATTACAAAAATTACGTGGCTACCTTTTTTCTGAAGACATGAATGTTGTAACTATCTGCAGATCATTTATAGTAGACATTCACTTGCAACTATAATCCAATTACTTCATACCTGTGCAAAAGGCTACATAATGGGAAATCTGAGTTCAAAATTTTATTGCAGAATTTTAATAAAAGTATTTAGAGAAACTGTATTTTGCCTACACAAATGAACTATTATAAAATGAATTAGAATTTAATGTGGGAAAGGATCAGAAAAGCAGCAAGAAAAAAGGTTATCCCCCTTCCATCATTTCTACTACTCCCCAACACCTTAAAAACATTAAATAGGATCTGTTGTCAAAAGCAAATTATTCATTAACATAGCCCACAGTTTCTGCTTTGAAAACGTTAATTCTAACTGCAGTCTCTCAGAAGTGAGATGTTACTTGCCCTCTGCTACAGACACCTTTATTGGCAGTAGAACAACGGCTTCTAAGCATAGACAGTTAACACTGCATGCATTTCAATGATAAAATATTATAAAATGTGCAAACTGGCTTTTTTATTCAAATATAAAGTATCAACCAGTTTAAGTAGCAATTATATAAAGTACCAAAACAGTTTACAAATCAGTAACAACTGTATACTGATAGATTTTAAAGTAAGGATGTGAAGCTTATATAATAAGAGAGGTTAAATACCATTTACAATAAAAAATGGAATAGTGACCAAAAACTTGTACTTGATTTTGTACTACTGTTGTCTTTAAGACTTTTCAAAATATAAATTAAATATATGATCACGCAGTTTAGACCCCAATACCAAACATATAAAACAGCCCATGGAAGTAACCGGTACAGAGGTGTGTGTGAGTGTATTTTCATAGATTTTCACTGGTACGGGTATGAAGATCTAGATGTGTTCAGGTCTTTTCCCATGTAAGTCTGAGAGTATCTTCGCAACGTTTTGGCAAGGTCCCACTCCCATTTGCCATCTCCAGGAGGCACCAGCCTGAAGATGGCGAGTGGGACCTCACCGAAATGATACATTCCCCATAGGCAATGTACACTAACAGTAGTATAGTATAGTATAGTACACTAATACAGACTAGCACATGCAAACCTGAACCAAAGAAGATAACTGAATGGACATGAAAGATCAGAAAACAGAATCCTAAACTATTACTATATTACAAAAGATTGAAAAACCACATCAACTTTTATCAATGAAATGCAGGAATGCTGTCCATACTTTTGCATGAGATCTAAATCAATTTTGAAATATACCCAGTATATATAGGTATATATCTATATACCTATAGAACAAAATTATACTCAGTAGATAGATATTTATATTTGCTGCAGACTTCATACTACCCACATTCCAAGAAGTTTTTTGTCTTTCCCCAAATTCACATAAACTAGGGATCACAATTTTTTGTAGCTGACACCATTGGATAAGTACATATGATACTATAGATTGCCAAAATAAAAGGTTTTAAATGTAATATTTTAAAAATTCCTCTCCCTCAAAATATAAATCACAACAATAATATGAGATTTAGGGCAATTTTGACATTTAGAAATAATACTGAAAATCAGTAGTCAAAATCTGCCATTGTCAAAAGGAATAGTCTGGGATACTATTGAAGTTTCAAAGAAACAATAATTTAATTTATATTTGAATCTACTCAGCAGTATATCTTTTTGTCAATGATCCACTGCTTCTAGTGGATAGAAGAAGCCTTTCATTTGACAGAGGACAAACTCTAGATTCAGACCTTTGAGATTTACTGCTCAGTAGATTCAGATGTACAGTAAATTGGATTATTGTTTCTTTGAAACTTCAATAGTATCCCAGTCCATTCCTTTTGACAATGGCAGATTTTGACCACTGTCAAAGGGCTGAATCTAGAGTTTGTCATCTGTCAAATGAAAGGCTTCTTCTATCCACTAGAAGCAGTGGATCACTGACAAAAAGATTATTTGCTAATCTCCTTCCCCAAAGCATCAAAATTCACTTCTGATTATATTTTAGAAAATTCAGAAAGCATCAAGTGCCTGAAGGAAAAATATTTTTTTTCATCAGTCGGAACAAAGACTGCATCAAATACACTGAATCTGATAGTACTCGCTCCAAAGAAAATGAGTGTAAAATTACAGATTTAATTTCTCAAAATTGCATTAAGATTCTTTCCCCAGAACCCTTGGATTTCAGCTATGAATCAGCAGCTCTCATATGGCTAAATTATAATTCATAGCCATTTATTATAAATACAGTGGAAGTGCAATGAAGTTTCGAAAAGGGCAGCATAAATTATGGAATATGTGGGAATTCCAGATTCAAATTATAGGACAAAAAGGGAAGAAGGCAGACAGAGATACATACAACATAATGATGATGAATACTATCACATAAAAAATAAAGGTAAGATAAAGCAAGAGCACCATTAAGGATTATGGATTTGAGATTATAACTTGTGGTCATGATTCTATACAAATTAGGTATTTTTAAGTCACCATATACTGTATGCAGTAGTTTTAAGTTTTCCTTTGCAGAATCAATATATAATTCAGAAGCTGAAAACCACAAGATGTGGGGTTTTTTTTCAAATTCCCTTTGCTGTGGTTCGATTAAAATGTTTAAATGCTTATGCTGAATCTAATAAAAATGTATGTTTTAAATTTGTGAAGTTATTCTAAACTATTTGATGACTAATGAAATGTACCATCAAAATGGGACAGGTACAGACAATTTTAACATCTGTGTGTTTTGGGCTACAATTATGTTTTTATAATACCTTCCCAGGGCTTTTCTAGCTGGCCTTTTAGGAGATAGAGCCCAGAATATCCTGAATGTCATCAGGTTCACCATCCTAAACTAGAATATTAGAGAAATTATTATGTGGACCAGTCCAAACCTTTGAGCTGATATATGGTTGAAAATTTGTTACTGGAAATTAAGAGAAATAGAAACAATCTACCCATGCCATAATCAAATACTTTCATGAAATATTATAGTAAAGCTAAGCTATTTTCTTCACTACCTTGGTTGATAGTTTTTTTCTTCCATAGTATAAACTGATATTTTGTAAAGAGATCATCTTCTAGTTGGTTGGTTTCCAAGTTCTTTAAACAATATTTGAATTAATGGATAGTGTACTATTTTTATAAATGAATCATCTCCAGATGCTTATCTATAAAAATTTTTATAGATACTTTTTTATAGGTACTTAACTTCGAACCTGGACTTTCTGTTAATCTTCAATAAGCTAAAAAGATTCTGGCTCAAGTTTTCATGGAAATGAGATTATTGTATGACTCAGAAAAGCTTCATCTAAGGCACTTTCACTATTCCATAAAAATAAAGCAATAGTTTGGTGTGTAAGAGTTTAGACAGCAATCTCCCATATAAGTACTACAGTAATACTCTTTCTCTCTTTTCCATATTTTCCCCCTTATTAGTTACTGTTCCAAGTTACAATAGAATATTTTAAAAATGCCTGTCTAAGATCAGTCATATTACTAACAGATATGCAACTGAGAGCAGAAGGATGGATGAGAGCACCATCTGTCACCAGTACTTATTTATAACGAAGTGAAGCACTTGTGTTACCTAAAATAGATATATATAGGCTTGCCCCCTTCCCCCACCATACAGAGAATTAATTATAGCAACAATAAGAAAAATATACTTGAAAGTAATTGGTTATGAAAATATATTAGGAAAATGCTGAGCTTTGAAATAAGTAATACCTTACAAGCCTGCATTAGATATAAAAGCATGGAAGGATCAATACATATCAATAAGGATGGAATGCAATACCATATTAGTCATCTTCCACTGCTGTCACAGGATTCTCCTCAACTGTGTTGTAGCTTCAAGCATAGGCTATGGATATGTTTTATGCACAGAATGATTAATTAGCTTCACAGAATTTAGATCTCTGAACATGGAATCATGTAAAATGTACTGTAGTACATTTAGTATTTACAATTACTATACTTTTAGTAAATTCAACTGCTACACATTTCAAGAATTCATTGAGCACAGGTGCTTTATAACTGGTAAAAAGTCAGTATTATATCGTTTCTAGGCCAGTAACAAAATGAGATTGCTGGTTTACTTATTTATAAACTAATAACTGGCAAGTGTTTAATGCTGTCTATACTTTTGCCTGCTCTGTATTACAGGGTAGTTAGTAAGGTTGGACAAATCATCTGAGTTATTTAAAAAAAACTTAGTTGAACAGGAAGAACACTCTGTCAACTTGAAGATCAAACAATATTTTTCACACTTAAAAGAAATATTCTGATACGTACTAATATAAAGAATTTGTCTCAACAGTTTTTGTAAGGATAACATGCTTCTCTAAAACCAGCTTAATTGAAATTAGAATATATCATTTGTGTTGTTTCCTCTAGATTTCTGAGCTATGTTTCTTTTTTTAATGATTGGGAAATAGATTGAGTTCATTATTTTCTAAACCTACTGAGGTTACTAAAGTCCATTTTACTTTTTTTTTTCTCTGCTGAAATCAAACCTAAGAAGAAAAAAGAGCTTTAAATTTGGGGAATACCTTTCAGGAATGGAGATTATTATTTATCTTATATTGCAGAATTTAAAGAAATAATAGATTATACTGAAATAACATGCAATCCATGCAATTCTTTTTTTTTTTACCTTTTAATGTTGCACATTTAAAAAAAACTGCATGGTTATGCAGCAATGCAAAACTTCCAATGCATATTCAAGCACAAAGCAGTAGTGACAACAAATGATGCAGTGGCAAGCTACCCTCTTAAGAATCAAGACCATTTCACCTTATATATAGCAAGTATGTAGAAGAAGAAAATCGAACTGAAAATCACTTCCACCTGGACCACTGCTTCTCCTTATCTGTTAAAGGCACGTATATCACTCCCATCAGAGGCTTCATTTTGACACTGCCATCTTCTAGCTTATCATATTGTTCCAGCATCTGGTTTCCTCCAGCAGGCCCAACAGGTAATATTAACCTTCCACCGGGTTTTAATTGATCTATAAGCTACACATATAAAAAAAACATTAATACCATAATGTATAAAAGCAACAGTCTTGAAATATATAGAATTGCAAAACAATATTCCTTACTGCAATAATTACTGTAATGCAAAATTGACTGAAATGGTTTACAGGCCTAATAAGATTAGAACAACAACTCAACCCCTTTCTATTCTTTACCCCATCATAGTTGAAACATAAATTTTGGGAAATCAAAAAGGAAAGGAAAGGAAAGGAAAGGAAAGGA
>JAEANM010017670.1:0-12883 GCA_017656035.1 Myanophis thanlyinensis | reverse complement strand
TGTTTTCTGCAAGACAAAATCGCTCAGATTCGGACAGGGCTGGACTCCGACTGGGCTTCTCTAGATGGGAGTGAGGGTTGCAGGTTGCAGGTGCAACTGACAACAAAATTTCTTTCTGCTGTAACAATTTTATTATTTTCTCCTTAGAAATTTTGTTTCCATGGAATGTGTCTAAATCCAAAATCAAAATTAGTTGATAGCAACTTTAATTTCCTTATTTTCAAGACTATTTAACATTGCATTGGAAACTGATTTTGAAACACAGAAAATATATCTTTCATTCTTTATCATCTACTCCTTCAAAATATATGAATATCTACAGATAAAGTATGTTATTTTATTTAGCACAGCATAAATAAATATTTCTCATTTAGTACATTTTCACAGCTTAAAGAACCTAACTTTGGAATACTACCACTTGTCTGAAATTTAATTAAAATTCAGTCTGCTTCCAAATGACTACTTTTATTGGATTTGCAACAGTTTAGGGACTACTCAGCATAAAAAGATACAAAAGAAGAAAGCAATATAACATATAATTTTATAATTAGACTAGGAGTTAGGAATAAAATACAATCAACTAGTCATAATAAACTACTTTAAAGCTGGGGAAAAATATAATCAATTTAACTAGCAATGTCTTAACAGACTTCCTAAAATGCCAAAAGAAAAGGTGTCATTTGAAGAGAAAGCTGTATCACAGGAGCGAGCTACAAAGCTTGTTCTATAAGAGGAGCAGTGTATCTTAGATGAACTTCCAACTTATAAGTCAAGTCAATACAGTAGAGACCAACCCAGTTCAGAACTATTGTGGCAAACTGCTCTGGAGTTGAATGGCTACAACACCATCCTGAGTGCATTAAGACTCAATCTATCTCTGCCTTTCCAGACCTAAACAGCCTGCAGGTATCTGCACAGATTTCAATGGCATTACCTTATGGACTGAAAACATCCTAAGCCGGTGCTTAGAAAAATAACTTCATTCCATAATAGCAAAGCCTATAACTTTCTCTCCATCACCATCAACTGGAGCCACTCATTGGAATCACTGTGGAACAGTGCCTGCCATGCCAAATCCTTGGTGGCAAGTCAGAAGGATTCCATAATTGACAGTCCTGAAGAGCAGTAAGAAAGATAAAACAGCAATAGGAGCATCACATTTCCATTATCTGGTTTTACCAGTGGTTACCCACAATGCAAACAATGTCATCTCTGTACTCTGCCCAAGTCTGAAATCTGACTAAAATGGGTCTGATTCCTCCAGGGGTCTCTAAGTTGCAGCCCCACAACTTTAACAATCTTCCCCAAAAGGTTGAAACCATAATTTTCCAGAAATATTTTATATAGTGCAATAGAAGCACCTACTGTTTCCGCTGCTCCCTCTACTTAGCAATGCATTTATTTCACCTCAATATAAGGTCCTAGCACCCCTCCCCAAAAGCTTTCACCAACCAGGAAGGGCATATATCCAGACTACATGCTGAAAGTCAATGCTGCAGTCCACCCACTCCAGTTCTTTGGATATTATAGAATAAAACTCCTCACAGATAACTTGGTAAGATGTAGTCTCAAATACTTTCTCTGAATTTTACCAGCTGGCGTCTAACTCCAAGCAGACCCAAGCGATTTTGACCTCCTAAGAAATTTACCACAAATTAACTTCTGCCTATCCTTCTCTAGTAGTCCAACTTAGTAGTGAATAGCACTTTAACACGAGCAGATAAGAGCAGATAATACTAAGATTTTGCTGCTGTGTGTGTGAGAGAGAGGGAAAGAAAGAAAGAAAGGGAGAGAGGAAGGACAATATCTTTGAGATTCTCAGAAAAACAATAAGCTCCCAGAATGGCAAAGAAAGAGAGGCCATTCAGTATAATTTCATCTTATACCATTGTTGTCCATCCTATTTCAACAACCAGTTAAATATCTCAGTAGAAATGTCATTATAGTCTCAAAAACCTCTTCAAGTAAGTCTGGAAACCACATATTGCCACTGGATTATTTTAGATAATGAAGTTTCAACTTTTCCTGTACCCGCATTAAATTACAAGTTTCCAACCACAACATTTTAGCTATATAGCATAATAGACCATAAGTGGTGTGCTTGGCAAGCTAAATATGTCTTTTTTAAATTAGGGTAACCCACCAAGTACAATCATGGTTTAACATGCCTCTTCTTTTTCATTTAATGCCAGCAATGTTTTTAAAATGGCATTCTCTATGTTGTTGGATCGAAAAAGCAGCAGCAAACAATGAAAAATGACTATTAACATTTTAAAAATCCCTTTCAAAATTAGCCTTGGTCCCACCCATTTTGGAATGTGCTAATTATACTGATGTTGGAAGTTTTGCAATAAACCATTCA
Organism: Myanophis thanlyinensis; assembly: GCA_017656035.1. Classification (NCBI taxonomy): domain Eukaryota; kingdom Metazoa; phylum Chordata; class Lepidosauria; order Squamata; family Homalopsidae; genus Myanophis; species Myanophis thanlyinensis. The sequence continues at coordinate 10,521 of JAEANM010017670.1, read as the reverse complement.
TAGCCTGAAACTGTCCAGTCATGGTAGATTACAAATCTCAGAATTCTCAACAGATCCCAGGTGCAGAGCAGTTTAGGAAAGCTGGTATATACTAGAGCAGGGGCGTCAAACTGCGGCCCCCAGGCCGGATGTATCGCACACAGGCCATGCCCACCTTAGCTCCGCAAAGGGGAAAAAGTCCCAATATGTCACATGATGGCAACATGATGCACCAAGTTTTGACACTCATGTACAAGAGTCATCTCTAGGTGAGATGGGCAGTATATAAATTTCATAACTAAATAAATTAGTGAGAATACTATTTAACAAAGCAACAATTGTTCAAACTAGTATATATGGCAGAAAGAAGAGTGATTTTTGGGGAAAAAGTCTCCCACTCTTGCATTGAGCAAGCAATTCATCAGCAGAAAAAAGGGATAAAGGGGATCCTTGACTTACAACAATTCGTTTAGTGACTGGTCAAAGTTACAACAGCACTGAAAAATGTGATGGATGAGGGTTTTTTGACAGGTACAACTTTTGCAGCATCTCCATGGTCATGTGATCAAAATTCAGATGCTTGGCAACAGGTTCATATTTTTGACTGCTGCTGTATCCCAAGATCATGTGATCACCTGTTGCAACCCTTCTCACAAGCAAAGTCGGTGGAGAAGCCAGATTTATTAAACAACTGAGTTACTTACTTATCAACTGCAGTGATTCACTTAACAACGGTGGCAAGAAAAGTCATAAAATGGGGCAAAATGCACTTAACCAATGTCTCACTTAACAACAGAAATTTTGGGCTCAACTGTGGTCATAAGTTGAGAACTATCTGTATTACATTCAAATCTTCAATCCTGTCTTCCCTCAATCCAGTAAGAGCCTGCTATAAAAAAAACTATCATTAAAAAGAACATGATAGCTAATACTATGGTAGTTATTTAATAGCATCGCTTCTGAAGAAACCTCAACCATTTCATTTAAAATTGCAGCCCATATAAATAATTCTAAGAAATCAAACAAAAACAGTAACACTAAAGTCAGGAGTATGTTAGGGTACATTTGGTCTCTATACTCCATTTGGTTTGAACTGGGACCAGTTTGACTGAAAGATCATGACTCCAAAAAAGCATAGCTTCTATATAAGAAGGTAATTTCTCAAATTCAGCATAATTAATTGCAGCTCAAAACTTCTGGAAACTCAATTTAAAAAGCCTAGGACTAGGCAGTCCATATAATGCAAAATATTTTGAGTTGAGCCATCACAGCACACTCTGAACAATATATTGAACCCAAGGCATCATTACTCTATAGAAAACATATAGACACACAGTGTGTGTTTTCCAGAGTACATGCATATCAAGCATTCAATAGCATTCACAGATCTAGTATTACCATTCTTTTAGGAGAGGAAGGCTTGTGCAGTAAAAGGGCTTCAAGAATTATTGGAGCAGATCTTAGAAAATACTGTGTAAATGCAGTGAAGTCCTTTAACACTTCATAGCATACATATTAATTAATATTTGGGAGCTATTAATGCACACATTTATGTAATCGATTCCCACATGCCCTGAAGTTTGCTTAAATTTGGCCAGTTGTTCTTCTTGCATTAAAGTAGCACACTGAAACAACAACTTAAATTTATATGCTGCATATTTATAAGCTCTTAGGATAGTTTACACATTGTTAAAACATTTAGAAAGAAAAAAGCAACAGAAAACAACAGCAATTCATGTAATACCCAACGTAGTTCATAGGGAGCTACCATGATCCGATGATTTAAAGGACTATAATCCATAACTTGATAAGAGAAAAAAAGGTGCAGTACAGCAAGTTAACCCTTCATATACTGCATATGGCTGGAAATTAAAAAGGCTAAATGCCAGATGCCTTTTTTGTCATCACCTAAGCCCTACACACAATTTAATAATAAAAAACCACGCATTAAAGTTCAGTTAATAATTGGCTGGAAAAACTCTGCTGAAGATGTGACTCAGCTTACTCAAAATGATGCCTATTTTTGCCTGCTGACTCCACAGGCTTCTATCTCCAGCTGCTCATTATTTGTCTGACATTACTGTAGCGTAATACTATTCTTTCAGTTCATTAACAGCATGCAGCATACAGTGTTTAATAAATTTAAATCTGAATAAATTTTCTTTTAAAGTTCTGTAATGATATTCTTTACACCTATATTTGAAATTATGTCAATTGGGAATAAACTATATATTCTGTACAACAATGTATATCATATAATGAAGCAAACATAATACATTACATGGAATTTTATAACAAATAATTCAAATTTAAATATAGCAAGGAATGTTCTGTACAAATTTATTGTTATTCCAACCTAGTGGAATTATGATAAAATATTTGAATTCTTTAGTATACATACAGGTAGTCCTTGACTTACTACAGTTCATTTAGTGACTGTTCAAGGTTACAATGGCATTGAAAAAAGTGTCTTATGACCATTTTTCAGTTATGACCTTTGCAGCATCTCCATGGTCATGTGATCAAAATTCAGATGCTTGGCAGCTGATTCATATATATGACTGCAGTATGCCGGGGTCACATGATCCCATTTTGGACCCTTCTGGCAAGCAAAGTTAATGAGGAAGCCAGATTCACTTAACAACCAGGTTACTAACTTATCAACTGCAGTGATTCTCTTAACAAATGTGGCAAGAAAGGTTGTAAAATGGAGCAAAACTCCCTTAACAACGGTTTAACTTAACAACAGAAATTTTGGGCTCAATTGAGTTTGTAAGTCAACACTACCTGTAGTTGGAAGAAATAGCCTATTATTAAACAAAGTGTGTGTAATTCACATGCACATACAAAACACAGAAATATTCTTGGTGACCATCATTAGTCATCAGCAGAATAGAAAAGGGAATAGTTTTCCTTGAAAATTGTACAAAATTTGATTAGAGTGAAACAGTTTGAAAATGTTGGACATTTCTCCCCATCACTTGACATAATCCTGAAAACTGATGCACTTTTAGAATTACTTTTAGCTGAGCTCTTAAGTATATTCTATTCTTCTTACCAGAAATATCTAAAGAAAAAATTAAGTATATTCTTGCTGTAACATCCATTCCTTGTTCAGTCACTATATCTTAAGTCATACAAGGGTCAATTCATTGCAGGCACCATGTAGGTTCACATGTTAGATTAAGCTATGGTTTGTTCAACTATATTTTGTTGAAACAAAAATACAATTGCCTAGTTTCACACATTGTCTTAAGCCTGTCAAATACCGTAATAGCTGAATGCACATAAAATGCTATGCCCAAAGCAAACAAATACAATTACAGCTTATTATGATGTCGCATTTTCTTACTGTGTATTATTGCCTTGTATAATCCAGTTATTTCCTATTATTTGGTTGAAGACAGCACATATGTTTTGAAGTATACTGCTTATATAATGTTAACATGCAAAATGTTTCCTATTTCCTCGCCAAGTTATGCTGAAGAAGCTACCACAATTTTGTGTGTCAAAAATAAGTCAAGAACCAGTCACTGTTTTATTCTACCCAATCTAGCATGCATTTGTATGGTGCGTTCTACAGAAAACAACAAAGCCAAGACCTGGGCTACACACAATGAACATCATGTTTTTTCCATATATTGCACAAAAAACCCTTTGTTTAATTATTTAGTATATTTACTCATTAAACAAACATTTACTCCGGACCTTTGCAAGGTGAGGATTTATGACCCCAATTGTCCAAAACAATATGCATTACTGTGGGTCACTATGACCTTGATTCAGTGCTTCTTGTATTAAAAAATACTTCCAAGCCCCAGCTCCATTTCAAGGGTCTTCAAGTGATCAATTCAGATATGCCATCTCAACAGACTGTCTCTGAGGTTAAGCACCTTAAAAGTTAATTTTTGTTTCTGATGCAAAAAAATGCAATCCTATTTAGTTCAGTTTATTGTTATTGGAATAAAGAGATACACCATTAAGGTTTGGGTAAGAGCTCTATACTTAGCTAAAATCAACATATGTATACATAGTTCTATATGTATGAGGTTTAACTGACATTCATCAGTAACTGACACCCCCCCTTCCAAATTAGTATTTTAAACATTTTATTGTGTTTGCTGAGTTATGGCAAACACCTCTCTGTACTTTCTGGAGCAAAGAAAGTCACAAATGATAAACAATGTAATATTAATCTATTCCCAAAAGTGTTGCAACACTGAAGAAATAAATATGAAGCTTTAAGAACATTTACTGTCATGTTACATACTGTTTTTAACTTTCCTTCAACATACAAATTTAAGTGCCAGGAATATAGTAAACATACAATTAAATTATATAAGCGCACAATAACTATTTTTCCATTGTGTACAAAAAATGAAATTAAATTCCTTTTTATAATTCAGATGTTTGTGTGTATATGTTTAAAATTAAAATCAAACACAAAAAGGTTTTTCAAGATAAATCTTGGTCAACTGCTTGGAATAATGTCACTAGACTAGTGTCTCAAAATTGCCCAGTTCTCTCAGCCTCTGAGGGAATTAGAGAAACAAAAATTACTGTGAAATTTTATAGAACAAAATGAGGAAGTGTGCCTATCAGTAGATACTACCAGCAAGTCAACATTCCACCTATCCTGAAAGACCTGAATTTTCTTTCAAGTTAAGTAAAAATGAACTTTTTCAAAAGAAGAGCATCAAGACAAGCAACAAAATAAAACAAAAATATTAGCATCAAAACTGAGCATAGGATTTTATTTTTACTGGAACAAGTGAACAAAGCCTTATATAAATGTAAAATATTAAATAAAATTTTGTCCGGTTTCATATCCCAAAGACTCAGTTTAAAGATACGACAAAAATGTACTCATAAAGCTTTATCAATTATGTAGATAAAACTGCTATAGTGCCTCAGATTCTCTGATGTAAATATGGAGGTGGAATTCAATTTATTTACAGACTGTTAGATCATTTAACCACATCACTTTTACATCACATCACTTTAGTTTGTTCCTATATCATACAGCTAAATAAAAAATCTTTTCTCTCACCCTCTTTTATTTTGTCTGAAATTTTTATTTCTGATAATTGTAATTTGTTCTAGTAGTATTTTCAGATGAATAGAAAGTATAAAAGCTTCAAATACATTGATACATATAGAAAATAAAAATAAATGATCCCTTTGGTCTTTAAACATTCTTTATGAATATAAAAATATCTTCAACAGGCCTCGATGAACAGCTATTCCATAGCATAAAAAGAATATCTTGCTTAAATACCATATCCAAGCTATTCACTTGATTAAAACTGATTAAAAGTTTTAAACTAGAAAGTCATCAGTTACTGACCTGATTCACCTGTTCTGCTAAGTCACAGTTTATTAACTAAACTACAATTACCTGGGCTCACAATATTAATTTATAAAATGATTTGTGTAATCTGTGATATATTTGCAAAACATAGTTTAGGGCTTATCAGAATGTATGAACCTAACTCAGAAAACCATAGTTAAAACAAACTTAGAGTAAGGTATGAACTCAGACAACCTCTGTTGTAAAAATTATGGCGATATCATCAAATATGAGATAGAAGAAAAAATGCAAGAAAAAATGTCAGCAACATGTTGACAGGAACACTTTTTGGATCAGTAAACTAGCATTACAGAGGACAAAAACTTTATGCTCATAATTTTATTAATCTCTTTCACTCATACACCCTTAACTAGCCTGAACAGTTTTGGAAAAAGCTGAAAAGCTCTTTTCAGCTACTATAACATTCAAGGTTCCCCCCCCCCCTCTCTTTACAGAGGAATAAGTCCATTTATATCTTCTTCTTTTATTATTCCTGCACTGATTTTAACTCTAAAAGAAATGCAAAAATTGAACTCTGGTGAAGACAAGTCTTCGGCAAAGAAAAAAAATATCAAAACACAAAGTGCAGCTAGCATTAAAAAAAATGCAGACGTGTGTTTTTGTGTGTCCCATAGGAGGAGCTGCAGTTATATGATTTTGCAACAGAACGCAAGCATTAGAGCAGCAATGGATTGTTGATACTGAGAAAAAAAGAAAACAATTATTCATATGAAAATGTCAAATACCATTTCCTACAGCACTGAGTGAAGTAAAAAGTCACCTTCAAGTTGAGCTTGATTCTCAATGACTGAATGCCTGTAGTTTTCTATTTATTCTATTCATGTGGTTCTCAACCTTTTCTTCATCATGGATTCCCCCTTACCCCCAGGATTTTGCAGACCACAGGATGAGAACCACTGTCCTATTCCACATCTCCCACCCATGCTCTTCTAACCCGATCTGTTCCAACCTAGAGCAAGTTCAATTTCCGAAAAGGCTGCATTATCTTCTCACCGCATTTGCCTTCAATGGCTTCTATGACAGATAAACAATCAGCCAATACCGATCACTATTCTCCCTCCCCCCCCCCCCCAAAAAAAAATAGAAGCAGAAAGCTTCAAGGAAAGCATGGCATTTGTGTCTTTTAAAAACAAGGTGTTTCCACCCGCTCCCCTCCCGAGTTTTGCGATGAGAGGAGAAAGGAAGAACAGGAAATTCAGGGATGCAGGATACCCAACAGGAAGTATGCGTGTGGGGTGGTGGTGGAGGAGGAGGGAGGGGGTACCGATAGAAAAGGAGAAAAGGTGTTACTGAGTATTGTGGAGGATAACAAGAATAGAATTTAGGCATTCAACTTATAGGAAGAACATGCCCTACAAAGGAGGGGACGGCCCATAGTTAATAAGCCTTAGGATCGCGTACGAACTAGGAAAAGACGACGGTGGGAATCTAAGGGCTAGGAAGGAAGATCATCATGCCAGGTCTTTTCGCTGACTTCCTGACTGGCAGCTCAGCTTCCTAAACATACGCGTGCCTGCGGGTCGGGTGGAGAGTAAGGGATTTCGCGGATTTGGGAGGGAAGCATTCTGCACTTGTGCCGAGCCGCTGTAATCCCGGCAGGGATTTTACCCACGCCCGCAGGAGACGGAAGAACGGGCAACTCGGGATCGCCCTAGCAGGCAAACGAGGGAGAAGACCACGCAGCCTTTTGGGAGTGGGGGGGGCGCGGCATAACACAGACCCCCTCAGCCGCTCCGAGGAAAAGGAGAGAAGGGCAGGTCAAGGACAACTGCGCCAAAGCTGTACCCACTTGCGAGCTGAGGTAGCGCTTCAGGCACGCTTCGCAGACGGGCTTCTTGCAACACGGCAGCGGCTTCAGGGGCTTCTCCTCCAGGCAGACGCGGCAAGACAGCACCAGGAGAGTCCCGAAGTCCCCGGAGATCAGCCCGGAGAATGATTCGGGCAGAAGATACAGGTCAACCTCGACGTTGCCGGAAGGGGTCCCTTTCCCTCCAGCTCCCACTCCGCTTGGCTGGGAGGGCGGCGGCGAGACGGCGGGCGGGGGGTCGTCTTGTCGGCCTTCTTCTCCTGGAGTTGGAGGAAGAGGAGGAGGAGGAGGAGGTGGAGGTGGTGGTGGTGGCGGCGGGCCGTCGCGGGACTGCTCGCTCTCCGCCCGGGAGACGGGCCTCAAAGGAAGCCGGCAGCTGTTGCTACTTGGTGCTTCCGAGCGCGGACCCTCCTCCAAGGGAGCCCCGCCGCCGTCCCCGGCTTCCTGGCCTTGCGGTTCAGCCGGCGGCGGTCCAGCATCGTCCTCTGGCTGGGGCCTTGGGGTCCTTCCACTGACTGTGGGGAGCGGAGATTGAGTCTCCGTGCCCGGCTGGGGGGCGGCTCCGTCTGGCTCCGGCGGGGAGCTCGCCGTGCTAAGACGCTCCCCCATGCCCGCCGCCCCTGCAGCCACCCTCGCCGAGGCTGCTTCCCATCCAGTTCCCAAGCCGGAACTGGCCTTCGCACCCAAAATGAGGGGGGAGAGGGAAGGACTCCTCCTAGAGGCGACCGTCGGGACCCCCCTCTGGCGTAAAGGAAGCCAGGAGGAGCAGCAGCCACTTCGCAGCACTCCGCGCCGAGGGCCCGACGCCCCAACGCTGCACCGCCTCCTCCTCCTCCTCCTCTTCTGCTGCTTCTTCTCCTCCTCCTGCTCCACTCGCCGAGTTCAAAGAGGAGTAGCTCCGCCCCCGCGCCGCGCGCGCACGACACACCGCTTCGTGTTACCTACCTTCCTCTTTTGCGGGATTGTGTATCCAGCTCGTTGACGCGCCTGCCATTCCTTCCTCTTCCCCCCCCACCGCACCCCACCCCCCACCCCGTCTGTTCTCTCTTCGACGTTTCCAAATTCAGTCCTCGCAATGCCACCTTTCTCTTACTTAGGGGTGCTGTGTGTGTGAACTGAACGCGTGCACGGCCTACATTTCTTTTTTCTATTTCTATTTCTTTTCCTTCCCCGAAAGGGATTGTTGTCTTTGAAAGGGCTTTAGAGACTCCCTGAACGCGCTCCCCTCCTCGTTTTATCAGCTTACTTTTCAGATAGTTGGAAGTTATTGCGGGTTTAATCAAAGTGCGAGGGAAGGGGAGGGGCGGCGGGGAGGAATCAAAGTTGTTAATAAAACTGATTGAGCATGATGTTTGTGTGTTATTTGTATATTTGTATATGAAGATGTTCCTCGGATTTATCTTACTTTACTCGGATCACGTATTTATTTTACTTTAGCTTACTGGCTGATTTTGATTAGCTAAGCTGTGGTAAGGAAAGCTTATTCAATAAGGTCATTTTAACCCCAGGATCCGGAAAAGAACCGAAGGCAGCTGAGAAATGTTACTTTCAATAGTTAAAAAAAAAAAAAATTCAAGATGAGAAAAGTTACACCGACTGGAAATAACGATCATATTATAACTAAATTACAATAGAAATTACAATAGAAACACACACATATATATAAGTTAATAACAGTTGTATTAAAAGTAAAATGTTCTTTGTGTGTTGGTGACCATCCAACTTTGAATGTCAATTGTGGGGAAAAAAAGGAAGTGAGAACTTGTCAAGCAGGACAAGTGGGAAGGTAACACAGTTGGCTTGAATTTTAAGTCAAAGTACTCTACCGTGTAATATTTTGTCTTGCTCACACATAGTTTCTCACTAGATATCCCTAAGTTCTTCTCTACTTTTATTGTATTGCACAATAGATAAAGATAAAGGGATTCACAACTGATACACAGTAATGTGTAGATAACCAGAAGCACAAAGAAATAGGACTCAATTAGCACGAGGACTTTAGAAATAATGCTTTTGACTGATCAGTAAACATTTTGCTTGCCACAGATTTCCAGAGATGCTTTTTCAGCAACAAACATTTCTCTGAGACTTTTTATGTTAAAACCTATACATTCTACATTAATTTAAAGAAAGAAGTGTATACTCAGCAGGTGTCATAGAGAACAATTTGAGGAGAACATAATTGTTTAGGGGACAGCATCCTCAACATATGTAAAACCAGAGGTTTTGCATTTTCAAATTCCACGCTTCCATTACAATGCCATCCAAATTCCATTTGGACCTGGGGATGTGAAAGATTTTTTGGCTGAAGTGCCCCATAAAAAAGATAAGGACATCAGTCTTTGAAGTTAATTCATTGTATACATGCATCACTCACCAATGCATGTTTTTGTTTCAGTTAAGATTTTATGAACAATCATGTTCTGTTTCTCACGACAGCCATAAATCATGGTTTATAAGCTGCATTTTCTAGATTCACATAATGCACTAAGTCAGAACAATATGTTATTCTTCAGTATAGCACATAACTAGTTTGACACTATGCTATTATCAATGTTTAATCAATGTTGAAGATTATACTTGCATTGGTTACCATCTTTTTATGGCAATGCATTCTGTATTTTTAACAGCAGCCTAATATATAAGAGCTTAAGTGAGTATAACAGTACATAGAATTAAGCAAAGGAAAAAGTTTTACTACCTCCGTAAACTTAAAAAAAAAAAATCTGGGCATCTGTTACAGCTAACGTATTTAAGAAAAATCCATTATATGTAATCCTTTGCTGAAGAAGCTTTTCTTTATCAAGGGAATTAATTAACAGTGAACATAGTAAATGGATAGAGTTCCAAGGGACAAACTTGGCAACAATGTGAAATGCCTGAAAAAGTTAAGAAATGTATTAGGTACAATTAAACATAGGTGAAATACACTTGAGTATTTTGTTAGGGCTATTGGCTGTAAGATGCAAGGCCATTTTGGTCTTTGAGATTCCTTATGGTTTCTACTGTAATTTATTGCTTTAGAGGCTAGAAGAGTCAACTCAGATAATCCCTGAATTACTCACTGTTCTGAACAACTAAGTTTAAGTGACCCTGTTGTGTCAAGGACTAGTTTAGATTGAAAACAACATATTTATTTTTTCTATCGTCTTCCATAAGATCAGACTGTTTATATTTCATAGCATTTTCACAATCATTTTGTACTTAGAACTATACTTACTGTTTAAAGTTAGCATACTATACTAGTAAATTGGAAGTTTGCATACTATAGTAGTAAATTGGAAGTAGTGCATCTATAATTACTAGAAGTGTAATTAACTATAGAAAGCAATATGTGTGTGTGCATGTGTGTGTGGGTATATAT
>JAEANM010017669.1:0-12883 GCA_017656035.1 Myanophis thanlyinensis | reverse complement strand
GCTGAAATTTTCGCCATTTCAGCAAATCCGGCCATCTTCTGTATCCATTGATCAACAGTAGGCAAAACCTCTTGCTTTCAATACTTCCAAGCAAGTAGGTAACCATTCTTAAGTATTTTCAGTATTGCAATTTCCTTCAATATGTAATAGAAATCAACCACTAAATATATTATTATAGTTAAATAATGTGTAATCCTACTGATATTTTTTTAAATTTAGAATTTTCTCCTTGTTTGCCTTCATGAAAAGACAGGAGTTAAAGAGCTACCTACAAATTTTGGATAGGATGGATTGGATATGATGGCGAGCTAGAAACACACTTGCCATTCCAAATAAAACCTAAAACATTTAAATAAAAAGAAAAAAAAGACAATGCTGTCAAAAAAACTAGAAGCATGGCTAACTCAATATATATGCACTCTAAAACATAAGCTGCCAAAAATATAAACAATAAAATGAAACTATTTAGTAATACATTCCAAATGTGCAAATTATGTTGAAAACATAATCATAAAGTATAAGGAATGGAGACTTGATTCTCCTTGGGGTGAGAGCTGTTAAGAAAGAAAGAAGGATGCCAGCCACTGAAGTGAGACTTGGAAAAAAGATTACACAAGCTTGAGATAGATGGAAGTAGGACAAGAAAAGTCAAAATAACCCTGCCTTGATCTGGTTTAGCATAAAATGGGACAGACAGAAACTTGGACAAAATAATTTCAAGATTATTTTATTTTACAGCAATGTTATAAGATACCTATTAATTGACTCAGCCCAGAGGTAAAATTCTGCAGGTTCTAGCAGGTTCACTTGAACCGGTAGTAAATTTTCTAAGCAGTTCAGAGAACCGGTTGTTAGAAGAAATCTCCTTTTGTTTTTCTTCTACTTTACAGGGTTAATCCTGTAAGAAAGGCAGGGAAAAAACAGTCTGGTGTTTTTTCTAGCCTAATCTTTATTGCCTTGCTTACAAAAACTGCCCCCCAGTCACATGACTCCCCCAGCTATGCCCACCAAACCACACCCACAGAATCAGTAGTAAAAAAGTTGAATTCCACCACTGACAGCCTACCTCAAAGGGTTGGTGTAAGATAAACTACCTGAACAGTATAAACTGTTCTCAAGCTTCCTTACCCTTTTGCAGTAAGAATAAAAACAGAGATATCTAAATACCAACAAGCTGACAGCTCACTTAGAGAGAAAACAACTATGCAAGAGGCTCATTTCTTCTCATACTTCTACATAAATGTACTTACAGTTATGTTTTTATACTATATGGCAATTAAACTTATTATTTATGTAGTCAAGACATATTTGCATGAAGCAGAACAACTGTAAATGTGAAATGTATCCCTTTGTTTAATTTTGAACAGAACAATAAATCCAGAACATCTTTCTGGACTGGAAACAGTGGATACTTGTCAGAGTTGTTACTGCATATGTACATGCTGATTTTCTCAAAGCACACTGGGATTAGACTTTTCAGTTTTCTGCAGCTGCATGGGAAAATATGCTCCCATTTTCTGAATTAGCTGAGATAGAAACAAGGCAGAACCAATTAATCACTATCTTGTGAATGAGTGAATATACACTTGTGTTACTTTGGGAATTTTTGAAGCATTCTTACAAGTTGAGCTATACCTTATAAATATAGCTGTATAAAATAGAAGAAACATTTCAGCTGAACGCTTGTCTCAGTCAATGTAGTCATCCCTTCAATTTATCAAAGGACATACAAAACCAATAAAGCAAAAGTAAGTTGTTTCTGCAATCTGTTGCTTCTGTGAAAACACACCCAAGCAGATTTCAAAAATGAAGATTGAATTAAGCAACAATTATCTTTAATACTGCTGTCTAAAAATGCAAATTATGCAGCAAACACCATAATCATTTTTATATGATTTTTAACAATTTTTCCCCAAGTAAAGGACAAATCTAAAGGAAAAAATGGTAGAAAAAACAAAAGGGAAAGAAAAAAAGGAAGTGCAGAAAGAAAACAAGTATAAAGATAATTAATGAAACAAGAATCAGAAAAAAATAAATGATTTTTGATCTTCTTTTCAACAACTATAAAAATAATCATTACCCACCCACCCCTTCCTCTCTGATATTACAGGTAGACTTTCAATCACACCTATGGTAGTTGTAACATGACATAACATAAATCCAGTCACCCATGTAACTTATCTGATTTTATGTTTTTTGTAACAGTCATTAAGTGAACATGACAGTCATTAAGCAACCACAGCAGTCATTAAGGAAATATCATGGTTTTTAGCAAACCAATGGTTCGCTATGGGTGCAGTTTTGCCAGAAATCTAAAGTAAATGCTGGTTTTCAGCAATACTGTCATAAAACACCGTCATGTGACTGGAGAACAACTGTGAATGTGGCCTGGTTGCCAAGTACTATAAGTGTGGTAATGTGCCTTGAGGGAAGGCAGACTTTCCGAATTTGGAATCTGGGTTGTGAGTACATCTACAGAAGTTCATCATAACTTTGAACTGTCATTAAGCACCCATTCGTAAGCTGGGGGCTACCTGCATAGAAATCACTTTAGCCCCTTATTTAATTCTTTTCAACCATCAAATTCAAAAAAACATCATTTTACTTTTTTTATATTTTTAGCAAAAAGTCAACAAAAGTCTTCCAGTTTTTTAAAAAGTGCTTATGCTTTGTCCCTGTCCAACTAGGTCGGTTTTGCCATTGCTGTCAATTCTGACATCCATTCCTCCATCAAGGAAATTTCAGTATTCCATCATTGTGCATATAATAATCCTGCTAAAATATTGCTTTTCCATGAATATTTTCTTAATAGATTAGATTCTAATTACATTAGTCCCAATAAAAAATGTTCTGCCCTTTCTCAATATTAATCTTTAATATTTGCCGTATTACTGTATGTAATACTGTAGTACCGGTAGTAGTAGTAATTTAACTATACAATCATGTCCGAATCTTGGTGACTTTATAGGCCAGTGTTCTGCATGCTACCATGTCAAGCACAGCTTCTTTCAGTTGTTGGATGTTGATCTTTCTATCAGCTGTGATGGTATCAAGCCAGAAAGTTCTTTTCCTGGCCCTTCTTGCTCCACAAACTACTCCTAGCATCATTGCCTTCTCCAATAAATTTAAATGCATGACATGCCCAAAATAAACCAGACACAGTCTTCTGATTTTGGCTTCTACAGATCTGCTTAGTCAGTATATGTATGTAGGTAAAAATTCTGCTTTTTCAGTTTCTAGTGAAACTGACAGCTCTGATTAAGACATTGGCTAAATCTAATACCAATTAAAAGCTGCTTTTGGACTTTTTGTAGGAAACATATACACACAAATAAAAAATGACACATCGATTTGATGACTAGTAATACTTATAAATTACTGTATAAAATGGGAGTTATATTCTAATTGGAGACCAAGAGTTAAATTTAAGTTTCATGTATATCTCTGGTAAAAGAAGTCAGACATCATTTTTGTGTACGCATCTGTGCTTCTATTTGTTTTTTATTTTATTGCACCTCTATCTGTCTTTTCTTTCTCTATTCTTCTATTCTGTCAACTATTGGTTTTTTGTTATTTTTATTTTTCCTTTACAACATCATACAAGAAAGATTAACAATATAGTCTCCTTATGGTATGATGGGTGGCAAATAAATTTAATAAATAATGACAGCAATATTCTCACTAGTAGTCTTGAATCATTTCAACTGCCTGGATTAATATGTTGCCTCACTTCTGGGCATGCAGGTGATTTCCAAAACAAATACTGAACTGCAGATACATTACATTTTAGTTTCTAAAAACAGTATATGAAATGTATATTGGGCCTAAATGTATTTTTTCCAAAGGAAATGTTCTAGAATCTGTCACATAGTATTTTTTAAAGATAAAATATTTTTTTTTAAAAATAGCAGATCAGGAAGTCTACCAGGAACTAAGGCAAGGATTCAGGTATCTACTCTTGAACTGGGCAGAAGAGGAAACCTTTTGTGCAGTGAATGAAGCTTACCCCCTGGGGCACAGGAAAAAGCAATTTTTAAGCATCCATGTTAACAAGACAAAAAAAATAAAGGATATGGGGTATAAAGCACAGACGTTTTATTTTTCTTAATTTTACCAGGGTCCTATAGCTATAGGACAATTGCAAAATCTAGTTATATCTTAAGTGGCAGGGAAAATTGTATTAAAACATGCCAGGAAAAATGGACTTATGTTACAGAGAAGTAAATCGAGTCATAAGGGCAACAGCAATGCAAATACTGGGCATACTCTGCCTTGAGATGCCAAGGGAATTCTTGTTTCAGTTTCTGAGAGAAGGTAGGAAAACCATCTGGCAGGAATATTTTAGGGAAAAGATATCCCCCCTGATAGAAAAATCCCAAATGCATGCTTTTCTGGAGGCTAAATGATGTAATTTCCCAGCCTAGGGGTTTCAGCCTTGATAACTTGAGTCTTATCCAAAATGCTGAGTCTTGCATATTGCACATTGTCAAAATTATCACACCAAAAGGGGGCTATATCTTGACAGAGAAATACTAAATGATAAAGCCTTGAGTTTCCTGTTGTGGAAAGAAACAGAAACTGAAATAAGGAATATCTGAAAAGATAAGATTGTAGGGAGAAAAAAAAATCCAAACTATTTTGAAGATGGAATGAAAGGATGGGTTAAGAGATACAGGAAGTAAATGTCACATGTCAAATGTCACACAAAATCACATGTCAAATGTCAATTTACATGTCAAAATCACATGTAAATGTCACTCGTCAAATGTCACACAAAATCATCAAAATATTTAAATAGCAAGATTAATCAGTGAAGCACTGAAGCCACATACTAAATTCTGACATTGGATTAATATGAAGCAGCAGAGACATGCAACTGCTACAGTATTTATCTTGCTATCTTTAACAGAAACAACATGAAAGGCCTTTTGACAAATTTTTGAAACAAGAAGAATGTGGCAATTTCTGACACATTTTTGGTTTTATAGCCATTACTTGACTATAGAAGTCATGTATACTATAGAAATATACTGTAATTTCCATTTATTGGCAATATATTTCTATCTGTTTATCTGTAAAAACTAAACAAAGGAACATAATCTAGATTAGGGTGACCATATTTGATAGACAAAAAAAGAGGATGGGGGGGCGGGGCGTCGTCGGCATCAGGGGGGCGGGGCGTCATCGGTGACGGGGGGCATCGTCGGCGGGGGGGCAGGACGGCGGCAGCGGCAGGGTAGCGGCATCGGGCGGGGCAGTGGCAGCGTCATCAGGGGGGGTGGCGGCGTCGGGGGCTTCCCTTCGCCGGAAATTGACCGCAAATCCAGACTTGGCTGAGAAGCAAGAAGCTTGTTCCGGGACCTCTTGCTGGAGCCTCTCACTTTTCTCCATTTGCCCGGACATGACATCGCCACTTTTACGTCCAGTCCGGGGCGTCCGGGTAAATTTATAAAATTTAGAAAAACCGCCCGGATGCCCCGGACAGGACCTAAAAAGAGGACATGTCCAGGCAAAAGAGGACGGTTGGTCACCGCAAAAGCAGAATATAGCACAATAACACCACATTCAACATACATGTCTTGATATACTTTGCTTCTAACCAGATAGGATTCTGGCACTGTACAATGAACAAAAAGGCGAGGTAGAAATGTAATTAAAATGAAATAAACTCCCAGAAATCACTGGTGTACTGACTGTGATTTATAAATCTTATATGTAGACCAAAAGATTTAGATAGCACTATATTGTTTATTTCTGTATTAATTGTATCAAAAGAAAAGCTTTTATTTAGTTAAATGAAAAACCATTGAAACATGTGGCAGAACAAAAATGTACAATTATCACATATGTTCTGCATATACTATTTTCTTCCTACAATTATATCTGTGTAAGATATATGAAACGTGTGAAGATCCCCTTGTAAAATACCATATTTGGGTTATTTTTTACATTATTAACACTATATAAAATAGAACATGTCTGATTCATATGATTTGAAGAGACCTATATGCAAGATCACATAGATGGCTCATCTATAGTCTCTTTCTGCTATCTATTCCAAATTGCAGTAAGAAAAAAAAAATACTCTCATATTTCTTTGCCAGAGCAGACCGCCCAAAAAGCACTTTATTGCATAGATTGAACTGTTTGGTTTTACTAGTAGTCCTATTTTTATCTCTTCGAATAGTCTTTTAATAACATTGGTTGACTCCCACCATATATGCATGTAAAGTCTTAGTAAAACTCTAAATTTTAGACTTTGCAACTGATAATGGAGGGAATATGGGGCCAATTTTCCACTAGCAAACTAAAATATGAGGACACACAGCAATCTAACTGATCCAATTCTAAATAAGATTAGAAATTCATTAAATTAAAAATAGAAATCTGTTTACTTTCTTTAAACAGACAACATAAAAACAGAAATGGGATTAATACTTCATTTCAATTCAAATAGGATTGTTTTCCAATCTTTTATTTCTCTCACTCGGGAATATTATGAAAAACTCTTATCAGTTAACAGCATGTGAAAATAAATTAAAAGCATGAATAATGCATACTGAAAAACATAGTAATAAAATAAGAGCTAGGGAACCATCCCAAATTAAATTTAAAAAGTTCTGCATTTCTGTTGCCAAGAATCTTTTCATGTGACAACACTGAAGAAATGACACTTGGCTATAATATAAAGTAGTGAGTATACAACTTGTATAACAATGTAAATGTGCTGTCCCCTCAAAATAACACAACACACAGCCATTAATGTCTAAACTGCTGGCAACAAAAGTGAGTACACCCCTAAGTGATAATGTCCAAATGGGGCCCAAATTGTCAATATTTTGTGTGGCCACCATTATTTTCCACCATTGCCTTAACCATCTTGGACATAAGAGTTCACCAGAGCTTCACAGGTTAGCACTTGAGTCCTCTTCCAATCCTCCATAATGACATCACAGAGCTGTGGATGTTAAGAGACCTTGCGCATCTCCACCTTCCATTTCAGGATGCCCCATAGATCACAGCTCAATAGGGTTTAGTTCTAGAGACATGCTTGGCCAGTCCATCACCTTTACCCTCAGATTCTTTAACAAAGCAATGGTGGTTTTGGAGGTGTATTTAGGGTCATTATCATGTTGGAATACTGCCTTGTAGTCCAGTCTGTGAAGAGAGGGGATCATGCTCTGCTTCAGTATGTCACAGTGCATGTTGGCATTATGGTTCCTTTCAATGAACTCTAGTTCCCCAGTGCTGGCAGCACTCATGCAGCCCAAGACCATGACATTCCCATCACCACGCTTGACTCTAGGCAAGATACACTTGTCTTTGTACTCATCTGGTTGCCGCCACACCATCTGAACCAAATAAGTTTATCTTGGTCTAATTGGACCACAGGACATGGTTCCAGAAATCCATGTCCTTAGTCTGCTTGTCTGTAGCAAACCGTTTGCCAGCTTTCTTGTGCATCATCTTTAGAAGAGTCTTCCTTCTGGGCCTACAGCACTGCAGAACAATTTGATCAGCGTGCAGTGTATGGTCTGAGCACTAACAGGCTGACCTCCCCCATCTCTTCAACCGCTGCAGCAATGTTCATTTCGAGAGGAAGGCTGATGCTCTGAAGTCTATGAAGCAATTATAGCATTCATACATCTATTTCCCAAAGCCAACCTCTGGATATGATGCTGAGCACAGGCACTCAACTTCTTTGGTAGACCATAGGCAAGACCTGTTCTGAGTGGAACCTGTCCTGTTAAACTGCTGTATGGTCTTGGCCACTGTGCTGCAGCTCAGTTTCAGGGTCTTGGCAATCTTCTTATAGCCTAGGCCATTTTTATGTAGAGCAACAATTCATTTTTTCAGATCCTCAGAGAGTTCATTGCTATGAATGTCATGTTGAACTTCAGTGACCAGTATGAGAGAGTGAGAACAGTAACACCAAATTTAACACACCTGCTCCCCGTTCACACCTGAGACCTTGTATCACTGAGTCACATGACACCAGAGAAAATGGCTACTTTGGCCCCATTTGGACATTATCATTTAGGGGTATACTCACTTTTGTTGCCAGAAGTTTAGACATTAATGTGTGTTGCGTTATTTTGAGGAGACAGCACATTTACAGTTATACAAGCTGTATACTCACTACTTTACATTCTAGCCAAATGTCATTTCTTCAGTGTTGTCACATGAAAAGATATACTTAAATATTAAAAAAATGTGAGGTGACGTGCTCACTTCTGTTGGATACTGTATATGGAAAATATTACTGACTTAATATCCATCAGCGATACAAATAATTTTGTGGCATGATAGTTTAGCTAGAATTTTTCTCCTGACACACCTCATACAATTGTCAGATAAAGGAATTATTACTGAATATAGAAAAGCACATGTAAAAGTAATTATGATTTTCTCACACATACTCATAATACAATGTTTCCTGTAATATTAACAGCAAGTTTTATCTTAGTGTTCATAAACTAGCAAGGACTTAGAAAGCAGACAAGACTGCTACAGTTTCATTTTTAAAATATAAAAAAAAGTTTTGAATAGTTTAAATACAGTAAGTGAAATATTTTTAGCCTTTCCCAATATTTAACCTTTCCCAATATCACAAAATCCATTGCAATAGGTACATTTTAACACAAAACTGCTCTCCAAAAGGTAGTTATTTCCATTCATTTTTCCAACACACATTACACCATCTAATTTTGTAAAATTAAATTGGCAATAAAAATGTGATGGCAGCAATCTAAGAACTCTTGATAGAAAGATTAAACTTTTAGTTTTCTGCAAACATGTTAGTCAATTGGAAAGGGAAATGATAGTAATGAATCGATCTGAATAAGTTTTTAATATGCAGATGTTTATACCACATAAAGAATGATCATTTGTAAATTTCTTTGCTATTTTAACAAGTTGGGGAAGTTAAACATGTTATTTTGATTCATCTCTGAAGTTGTTAATAACATCCTTTGCCTTGTAATAGAATATGCTTAAAGGTAGTCCTTGAGTTATGAATAGAACGGAGGTTGCTCATTACGATTCAAAATCAGGAAGACATTAAGTGAATCCCATTAAATGAGCAAGCCCCTATTCTGGTTCTCCCCAATGCATTTGTTAAATTAATGTGGGTTAAGCATGCACAGCATACACAACTGCTCGCTTACTTTTTGAACATCTCTAGAGCTCAAGATGCGAGGTAGGAAAGAAAGCTAGGCCTCTATTACTGGGACATGTGGCTGAAAAGCAGCCATCTCTATGGTTTTTTTTTGTCATGTTAGCTTTTTCTTCCCCAGCGAAGGCAAATGGTGAGTGAAAGAAATGTTCCTACTCACCTTGCCATTTGCTTTCAGACCCTTGTTGTAAGTGCAGGGAAAACATGGAAACAACCACTAAACTTTTCCTTTGGAGTAAGTTTGCCTTAGTCACTCCTATCTCTCCAAACACAGCTAATAGTGGGGGAAGGGAAGGGAAAAGTTTTCTGCTGCTTCTAGCATGTCCTTTTCAATTGCTCCATTAAAATGTATTTTATAATTGCAATTGGAGTTCCATCTGAACTCCCCAAAATTCTTCCATCACAGAAATGATATTTTTGTAAATTAGCCAGAAATAATACATACCTTTTTTTGAAACTCTGGAGACCTGAAACTTTTTCATTGAATACTGTAAGGCCCAATTTAGTTTAGAGCAGAAGTCAGATGTGGAATTACGGTATGAGAGTTGAGGTCCTTACATTCTAAAACTGTCATTTGAAAAATACTGCTCTAGTTGAAAAGACTTGCCTAATGCACATGGAGAAAGAAGAACTAAGCATCACATATTTGGTAGCATAACAGTATTTTATAAAATGATTGTTAATTATGCAAATCAAATATAATCCTTGGAGAATTCTTGCCTGATTGACTTTAATATTCTCTTGGCAAGCAGCTCAATATTTTGGGAAACAGAAACCACTGCTTAATTTTTTACATTTGCTCATATGAGACATTCAGTATAGCTATTACTCGTAACAGCAAAATGTATTGCTGAAAAATATGTTGTAAATAAGTCACTGGGTTTGAACATTAAACCATAAGTCGGGTTCACAACAATGTGGTTTTCTATTTGCTGACATTGACTAGCTGGAAGCTACACAAGGATTTCTAGTAACATGGATACCACCAGAAGGGATATGGCTGAATTTTTTTCAAAGTAGTTTTTCTTCTTTGATGTTTTTAAAAGGTGAAATGACAATGTCCAATTTCACCCTTTATCTCACCCATATCTTGAAAAATTGTGCCAGATGATCCCATTGTCATCTTTTATTTTATTTTGGAGGGAGGGAGGTTGGAACAGAAAAAAAAATCACGCTAACCAAACTTTTATTTAACTGAAATAAACATGGAACATTTGCAAAATGGGATGTTTGGGAATAAAATTCAGGCTACAGTTCACAAATTAACCCTGCCATAAACTAGGGTTAACAAATTACAAAGGCTGCAGTTATATATACACTAAGACAAAAACCTTATAAATCACATTTAAAAGTGTGATGTGAAAAACACCATGGCTTATAAGCCATTGTTTATGGCATAATGGGACATGGGAATGCAGCCACTGTAGCTTATTAATAAAACATGACTTGCAGGATATATGA
Source organism: Myanophis thanlyinensis (assembly GCA_017656035.1). Classification (NCBI taxonomy): domain Eukaryota; kingdom Metazoa; phylum Chordata; class Lepidosauria; order Squamata; family Homalopsidae; genus Myanophis; species Myanophis thanlyinensis. Next base: position 2,247 of record JAEANM010017669.1, on the reverse strand, counting down.
AGCTAGTAACATTTCTTACTGGGAATACTTGAGTTTTTTTCCAGAGCCAATTAACTGCAAGATTAATTATATGAAGTAAATTGGAGAGCAAAAATGCCTTTGTGACAAAGGTTATTAGATGAAAGGGTCAACACTAACTTCCCTGCCTCAGTATCAATATAATCATTTCATTATATCTGTTTTGTTGCATTTGATAAAAAGGCCCCATTGGTATCCTTGGAAGCTCCTATTAAAATGTAAATAGCAATTTCAGAGTGGAATTTTTGGGATGGGAAAAAGTAATCAACTCTTCACTTAAAATATTCAGGATTTCCTACAACACCCACATATATTTTGACAGTTAATTTAACTATTACTATGGAAAGATTTTTGTTCTACCTTTCTCTAATTCTTTGCAATTATATCAATTTCCATTAACTATCTTAAGTTAAACGGATGACAAACTGTAAGAAGAACTATTAATTAAAGAATACTCCCAGCATTATGTGTATTGTTTATTGTTTATTTGTGTCAGAAGCATCACAATTAAAATAAAGCATACTTTCTAGAGCAAGTAGTGTCACTCAGGCAACTGAATAATCTCCACACCTTGTGGTTACTTGTGCTCAAGTCCAATTTCCCTGTTGTTTTAATCCAATTCTCTCTCTTAACTTCAGCTATGCTGTTTTGAATTCACCATGTCATCTGCCATAAGATCAGCCTCAAAAAGAAAAAAATACTCAAAAATTACTTCTGCAATTTGTCCTTTGTTTCTACTGGTTATAGCTGGTTTTGCAACCCCTATGGGATTGATAAGCAAGTCTCCACAAATTTATCATAACAACTCAGTTTATGTATTAAGTAACAGCATTGTCCAACAGTGACTGAAATTTAGGCCAGTCGGCTTTATTAAAGTTATACCTACAGAACATCTAAAGGGGATACTGTAATGTCAAACTACAGAAATAACCAACACATAAATGGAAGTGCTGGGAATTTGGGATAGGTAGGCAGACAACTCTGATACATTACTGGATTATGTGGTTGTTCACAACTATCAAGCCTGGATTATATTCCATGTGTCACCTTCCATTGTTAAACGAAGCTGGTTAATCTGTTGTCACGCAAGAGTCAGGTTATTCAAATCCTTCAAATCCACCCATTGTATAACAGCCTCCCATGTTTATCATCATTAGGATACTCCAAGATGCTGCTGTGACTATTGAAGTCGGCACTGACAAAATTTATTTTATCCTTATTAATTGTATTAAATATATCAACTTTACAGTACTTCCAAGTGATTTATTTCTGATATTGTTGTGGACTGAACCAGGATACCAGGCTTCACAAAATCTGTGCTGCCACACTGTCAATGGAACCTTTCTGCTTTTCATTAATTATGGGTAAGATTTAAATAAAACATATATAGTGTCAACTTATAAAATATTATAATTGAGAATGTTCTGAACCAGAAAAAACAAATGTGTATATTTAGCTATTTCAATAAGAATTATATCAATATTTCAAGAATTTCATAGTTTTGCTGCACACTTACTAATTGTGACACTAACTTCCACCTACAGTCAGCTCCATAAATATTGGGACATCAACACAATTCTAACGTTTTCTATACACCACCACAATGGATTTGAAATGAAAGGAACAAGATGTGCTTTAACTGCAGACTGCCAGCTTTAATTTGAGGGTATTTATATCCAAATCAGGTGAACGGTGTAGGAATTACAACAGTTTGCGTATGTGCCCCCCACTTGTTAAGGGACAAAAAGTAATGGGACAGAATAATTATCAGAAATCAAACTTTCACTTTTTAATACTTGGTTGCAAATCCTTTGCAGTCAATTATAGCCTGAAGTCTGGAACGCACAGATATCACCAGACGCTGGGTTTCATCCCTGGTGATGCTCTGCCAGGCCTCTACTGCAACTGTCTTCAATTCCTGCTTGTTCTTGGGGCATTTTCCCTTCAGTTTTGTCTTCAGTAAGTGAAATGCATGCTCAATTGGATTCAAGTCAGGTGATTGACTTGGCCATTGCATAACATTCTACTTCTTTCCCTTAAAAAACTCTTTGGTTGCTTTTGCAGTATGCTTTGAGTCATTGTCCATCTACACTGTGAAGCGCCGTCCAATGAGCATTTGGCTGAATATGAGCAGATAATATTGCCCGAAACGCTTCAGAATTCATCCTGCTGCTTTTGTCAGCAGTCACATCATCAATAAATACAAGAGAACCAGTTCCATTGGCAGCC
>JAEANM010017668.1:0-12884 GCA_017656035.1 Myanophis thanlyinensis | reverse complement strand
ATAGTAACTAGACCAAGGATTTTAAAAGTACAAGGCAGAGGACTGAGAGTGAATAAAGCATGTGGAACCATTGCAGACTTCACATTTGAAGAGCTGTGTGACAAAGTGAGTACACCATCAAGCCTGGTTGGGCTTTTCAGGTCTGTTTTGATCATATCCCTGCTCCAAATAAGCCTTCAGATCTCCTTTGAGTTTATAACTACCACTACAACTGAATTGCAAAGTAGAACTATAAACACTAACAAGATGAAAAAGCAGGTACAGGATGTTTCTCTTCAAAGTAACCTGTGATATTTAATGTCAATGCCTTTTTTTAAAAAAAGAGTCTGTTGATGTATTAATACCTCAGATTTAGCTGTTTTTACTAATCAGCCCAAAAGATCTCCTGGAACATTCGGTTTTCAGCAAGGGACAATATTTTGCAAGAAGAAGGAAGGCTCTTGAACCTTTTTTGGTTTATGAAAACATCTGGCTTTTGAACAATCTGTACTGGTTGTCAAAGTGAGTGGGCAATCACAAAATGCTACAACAAAACTCTCTGAAAGCCAAATTGGTGAAGTTAAAGGCAGAAACATCATTTGAACATACAGAATAGTTTAATGTTTTGATGAAACAGCCAAAGGACAGTAAAATAAATAATTTACATTCATTCATACTGAGCCGTGCTGATACAAATAATAATCAAAGTCAAAATAATTAATAATAATTCTTCCCACCTGCACATCATGCTAGGCAGTTTGTGTGGTTCAATGAACCTAGCAATTATGGTTTATAAACCATGGCTTATTCAATAAAACAAGTTGATTTAGTCTGAACCCAGCCATATCACTTTCTGGCTGACTTCTAAACTCCTAAGCCAGTGGTGGCAAATCTTTTTGGCACAGGGTGCTGAATGTGAGTGCGCACGGCTTCTGCTCATGTGCATTGCTTCCGCAGGTGTGTGATTCGCATGTGTGCCTTTTGCGCACGTGCAATTTGCATGTGCATATTTTGCACATGCACACACTGCAGATGTACAGTCACAGTCACACGGGAGTAGCATGTGGAGTTGCATGCGAACGAGCAGTCACACAGGGAGTCTCATGCGCATGCTCAGTCACGGGAATGGCATGCATGCACAGTTGCATGGGAGTCACATGCATGTGCAGTCGCATAGGAGTCGCACACATATGTGCATGTGCCATCAGTGAGTTGGGGTGATGGCTGGCGTGCCAGCAGAGACAGTTCTGTATGCCAACTGGGGCACACATGCCATAAGTTCGCCATCACTGTCCTAAGCTCATTTCACTTCTGAACTTCCTAAAGTTGCTTCTTAGTCACTTTCATATATCTTAGTCTCTCTTCAATCAATCAATCAAATAAATCAAATCAATTTTATTCATCACATACATAGTCATACATGGTACAAAATACAGTGAAATGTGTATGCAACTGCACTGTAACCGTAGGTAGTAGAGCAAGAGGTACTAGTATAGACAGGGTAGGAGAGTAAGTTAGGGGGTGATAGAGAGGAGTAGATTATGGGAATACTGTTTAGTCCTGGGTTGTTATGATTTATGGTTTAGGGACCGCATTCAGATTGCCCAAATCATTTTGTGCTGCCAAACCAGTACATTTACTGGAGATCAGGTTTTTATTTTTTTCTTTGTCCCCTTTGACCCCCCTACATTTAGGAAGGTTAGCTGCAACATAGCAATTTAAATTGCCCATCTTTCTTTCTTTCTTTCTTTCTCTTCTCTTCTCTTCTCTTCTCTTAAGAAGGCTCTGGACCTGCAGAGAAAGCACATGTCTCCTTCCTTGCTGCCCATGGGGTACATGTTGCTTTGACTGAAAAATAGGTACTGGGAAAGTAGCCTTGATGAGCACTGAGACTATGAGAGATGTTAGGGACAATCAACAGGCAGGAGTCATATTGCCCAGTCCTGTTTTTGACATTTAAGAGCCTATAGATAAAAGGGGATTTTATCTTGGACTTATAGGGTATGGTCAAAATACATGTTTAAATTGATATAAAAGATAACAAAACACGCAGGAAAAAAGTATCAAAATATATAACCATATTATCCTTAACTTACAACCATAATTGATTCTGGCAATTAAGTTTTGAACATCGTAAAGCAGCTCACCATGTGACTAGATCCATTTTATGACTTTTTTGTGGAGGCCGTTAACACTCTGGTCATTAAATTCATTGTTCGCTATAGGCCAGATTTTGCCAAAAACTTGAAGTAAACACTGATTTGTGGCATAAAGCATGGTTAATCGCAGTCGTGTAACTACGGGATGCTGCAAACAGCTGTAAACATGGATGGATTGCTGAGCATCCAAATGTGATCATGTGACTGTGGGGAGGTGACATTGGTACTTCAAAACTGGGTTGCAAATCTTAGAGAAGGAGTCCATTGTAACTTCCATTGAGAGGGAGTCCATAGTGGGTGAACAACCAGACATAAGTTTATTATCTGTATGCCTTCAGTGCTACCTCATTGTTTAGGGAAAAGAATTCCATGTGACATTAGTTTGTTTCATCTGTTCAGTTGACTGTTTCAGAAACATTTTTCTTCAAAAAAAAAAGTAATTCATTTAAGATTTTTCTTTATGAGGTCCGTATTGCATATCAGGGCAGCGTGGCTGAGAAATAGAGGCTAACTTTTTCTTTAAAATATCATAAGAACACTGTTTTTAATAAAAGTGTTAGAAAATGTGAGAATTGAAAGTACTAATTGAGATTAATATTAATAACGTGCCAAATTTTTTCCCTTGTCAAAATGTGGTTCTTTACCCTAAATCTGCTGATATTCAGTTTCTGCTATTTTTCTACATAATTATATTTGGAAACTTATGCTGTTAATACACAATTGAATTCAGACTCCTACCAGTCTGTAGTTTAGCGTAAATTACCCGGATATACATGAACAAACTGGAACAGGCTTCAGTCTTTTTGGGTTTATATGCCAGAAGGACTATGAAAACATCCACTTTTTAAATCTCAGTTCTATTTAACAAATTCTGACCTGGAATATTTCTTTATAAGGGCTTGTCAGAGCAGCAGTTCCATGTTTATTTCTCTCAATCATAGTTACAGCTAATCACAGTTACTTAAATTGAAATTACGAATCTCTGATAGGTGAGAGTTTTTTAATCTTTCTCCTATTTTCATAGAAAAAAAAATGAATGTAAGAGGCCAAAGCTGACAGTGGCTTGACATAATTAGTCATGGGGTTCCAAATAATTATGTAGGAAATGATGACTAAATGTGGCCGCTACATATATTTATTATAATAATAAATGTTTATTTGCCCATAACTACATTTTTTGCAACAACTTAATAGCTAAGTTATTATGGTCACTAAAAACTAGTGTTTTCATATCAAGCCCATTGATTTAAGGTTTTCTTCAGTATGTGTAATTTAATTTAAAAGCTATTAATCTATGTTTATTACAAGTTTATCATGATCTGAAATATAAATGAAGCCTACATCTGGGATTTTTAAAGGAGAAGCCCAGAAAAAATGATAATAATATCCTTCTCTATACTTCTGTGACTACTTCTTTAAACAACAAAACCCTTGAAACTATAGTCTGTGTAGCAAATACTGCCCTCTGATGGTAGCAATAACTTTTTAATATAATTACGCTTGTGTAGACGTAGTAATGATCTTAAATATAAGGGAACCAATATCTGTTCATTTTTTCCATATCTAGACGCTTCTTCTAACAGTACTACTGTAAGAAAGTGTACAGTTTTTTAAAAACAATAGCACAAACATTACATATGAACCAGTCTCTGTCCCTCTCTCTGTCTCTCTCTCTCTCTCTCTCTGTGTATTAGTTTATTGTCATTGCAATAGGGGTTTTTTAAGTTCATGCCTGTCAGTTATCTATCAGGGATGCTTTCATCTGGATTCCTAAATTGTGCAGGAAATTGGACTCCAATGATTCCCGGCAAGGTTATGATTCTAAAATAGGACGTGCATATATTATAAGTGAAAGTTATAATTCTGGAGTTCTATATTTTATTGATTTGTTTGCTGTTTTATTGGTATTGAAGAGAGGGAATAATCTTAAAACTGAGGGCTTGTTCACCAGCAACCTTAAGAAATGCACTAGAGCCCTCTAGTTTTGCTGGTGCTTAAAGTAATTTAAAAAAAAATGGATTCTAGAATTACAGGAATGTTTTTATCATTGACAATAATTATGAAATGTTTATAATTGCAAAATCAACACAACTGCTTCCCTGGTTATATTCTCTGGCCAAACGATGATGCCAGAGATGCTTTTTACAAAATTAGTTTGCAATATTCAAATTAACCCTTATTCCTGCCATCTTAACAGAAGTAATCAATTCTAAATAAAATAGAGATCCATTCTAAATAAAATGGAGGAACTTCAGAGTGCTGAAACCAACAATTGCCTTCCTATTAGAACAATAAGTAACTATGGATATACATTTTCTTAGCTCTAAATAAAGCAAAGGACAGATTTAAGAAACTGTAGTACTTCCTTCAATTTTCTGCTCGTTTAATAATGATTTTTTAAGCTGATAGTGCTGTTGATGAATAATTCCACTGCAGAGGAGAAGGCTGTCACTTTCTTCAGATGTAAAAACACTCAAAGCTATCACCATCCTAATATGGCACTAATAGAAAATATCTATTGCTCATTATTTCCAAGAATGCTTTAATATATACCTCTAAAAATAACTTGAACAGAGATAATGAGAGTTGTACTTCTGTTAACTTGGCAGTTAAATTGAAAAAGGAATCACTTAGATTGTAGGCTAAAATGGGCTAACTGATGAGTCTGAATTGCCATAAATGAATTTGGAGTTAGCCTAATGTTAATAAAATCTAACTCTTTCATAATAAGGATTATCAGAAGAAATAGCTACAGCAGACTCCCACATCATCCGTCTTTTCTATGGTAGCAGAAAGATGGCAAACTAACTTGTAAATCACAAATGATGCAGGAAAGTCAGCAAGTTCTTTTCTCTATTAATATCTAAAAAGTTAAAATGTCATAAAATTAATTTAAGTGTGAAATATAAATAGGGGCTGGTTGGTGAGACCTCATCAAATTTGACCAGAGAATTGCAAGGAAGGACTGGAAAGGACAAGCATAATGATACAAAAGTCAGTATCAATTATGATTCCCATAATTGTTATCTTTTTAAAGAGTACACATACATTCATTTTCTACAGTGTGTTATAGATATAAGGAAACCTGTCAAATTCCAAACATTAGTAAACTAAAACTCACTGTGGTAGTCAATGTAGCTATTACTGCGTAAGGTTGGTTTTATAACTTTGCCACATCCAGAAGCCCACAGTTGTTGGCCTCAAATGATTATAAGAAGGTGGAACAATGTGTCATGCAATCTTCTCTAAAAGTTGAATTGGAAATTTACGTTCAAAGAAGATACCTGAATTGCACTGAGTATTGAGGTCAAATGCATTGGCTATTTATGGAGAAAATTACATGACTTAAGAAATACTTTCTCAAATGTAGGCTATTAAAAGAGAACAACATGTTCTTCAAAGAGGTGATATTTTCATAATGAAGCACACCACCATTACGAGCTCTATGCAGCCTACAATACTCAGCTGATCCTTCATAGAAAACGAAGTCCTGGATTCCAAATATGGTGGCTTCAGTAACTTGTCTGGCTCTTTCAAGAAAATTGCAATGTTTTTCAAGAACATATACCCAGAGAATATAAAATTATAAAGCTTTTCCACAACTGCCAAATAAGGATCATTTCAGTATATTCACTGCACTGTGAAGAGTCAGAGCATCTGTGTTCCAGATTTAAGCCCTTTTCGCTATCAGTTAAAAAATTCTTGGGGTGTGTAGTTGAAAAGAACACCTGGCTAAAACTTTGGAAACTGCTTGAAGTTAAAATGGACAATATTAAGAAAACTGGATTAAACATTTGATGGTATAAGAGCCGTGGTGGCATAGTGGTTAGAATGCAGTATTGCAGACTAATTCACTGCTCATTGTCAGGAATTCGATCCTGATTGGCTCAAGGTTGACTCATCCTTCCATCCTTCCAAGGTGGGTAAACTGAGGACCCAGATTGTTGGGGGAAGTATGCTGACTCTGTAAGCTGCTTAGAGAGGCTGTAAAGCACTGTGAAGCAGTATATAAGTCTAAGTGCTATTGCCATATAAAGTAGCTTCCTACTGTATATCTGCAGTATCTGGCTATACCCTAGACTTCTGTCAACTCCCCCTTTTTTCAAATTGAAGATTGGTTTCCCTTTTACAGAGCTTTTGGATTTGCATTTATGTGAGATTTATGTGCTTGTATTCTTTATTTTGTTTTTAAGAATAGAAGTGGTTTGGTTTGTTGATATGATTCAAAGGCAGATCTTACTAAAATGTAGATATTTTTGTGAAGACACCTAAGCTCTGCTGCCCATGTCATGTTCTGTCATCCCCAGATGTGCTCAGCACTTTCCCAATGGCTGTAAGAGGCACATGTGAGAGGCAGTTGACAAGACTGATGCCTTTGAAAAGCTCTTAAGAAGCACCTGAGGGCAGGACAAGAAGCAATGGATGGAAACTAATCAAAGAGAGAAGCAAATTAGAACTAAGGAGAAACTTCCTGACAGAACAATTAATTAGTGGAACGACTTGCCTCCAGAAGTTGTGAATGCTCCAACACTGGAAGTTTTTATGAAGAGATTGGACAACCATTTGTCTGAAATGGTATAGGGCAGGGCTGTCAAATTGGTGGCCCGCAGGATGGATGTGTCACGTGCAGGCCATGCCCACCCTGGCTCCGCAAAGGCAAAAAACATTGTGATACATCATGATACGTCACGTAATGCAATTGAGTTTGACACCCATGGTATAGGGTTTCCTGACTGAGCAGGGGGTTAGTCTGTAAGACCTCGAAGGACCCTTCCCAACTCTGTTATTCTGTGGACTTATGACAAGCTTTCTTCAGTGGAGGCTCTAATTCAATGGCATTGTACTATATATTCTCCAAAAGTAATGATTGCAAGATCTCTGGACACAGAGCTTCCGTACTTCTGCAGAGATGAAATTATCTGGTCATCAACTAGTCGCAACTTAAAAAACTTAATGTTTATTATGCCCAAAGACTAGAACAGTGCAATATAAAAAGTAAAGAAATCAAATTATGAAGAAGGGAAATCCATACAAACCCGATCAAGGTAGAATCAAATTATCATAGGTGCAAAAAAACAAAATAGCAATAAAAAGGTCAAAAGTTATAAGAATATATGATAGGCAAACTGATGTTATTTTAGAGATGAAATGGAGAAAATCAAGGTAAAATTAGAGTTATTGTAAATTATCCTATAAAAATACACTAGATAATGTAAAACAGGAAAAACGGTGAATAAAAAGAAGTGGGATTAAAAATCAGGCCCAAAACAGCAAGGATACATATAAAAATGTTATTACAAAGCTCAGGACAAAAAAGAAAGATAAAACCCCCACCAGTATGAACATAGAACATTGAATAGGGTTAGAAGGGGCCCTGGCAGTCCTCCAGTTCAAACCCCCCCTCCTCAGGCAGGAGACCCTATGCCATTTCAGACAAATGGTTGCCCGATATCTTCTTTAAAACCTCCAGTGATGGAGCTTCTGGAGGCAAGCCATTTCACTGGTTAAGTGTTCTCACTTTAAGGAAATTTCTCTTTAGTTCTAGGTTGTTTCTCTCCTTGATTAGTTTCTGTCCATCACTTCTTGTCTTGCCTTCAGGTATTTTGGAGAATAGGTTGACCCCTCTCTTTGTGGCAACCCTTCAAATATTGGAACTCTGCTATCATGTCACCTCTAGTCCTGCTTTTCCGTAGACTAGACATACCCGATTTCTGCAACCGTTCTTCCTATGTTTTATCCTCTATCCCCCTAATCAGCTTTATTGCTCTTCTCTGCACTCTTTCCAGAGTCTCAACATCTTTTTTCTATTGTGGTGACCAAAACTGGATGCAATGTTCCAAGTCTTACCTTACTAAGGCATTATAAAATGATACTAATACCTCATATGATCTCCATTCTGTCCCTTCGTTGATGCAGCCTACGATTGCATTGGGCTATTTTGGCAGTTGCGCCACATGGCTGGCTCACATTGAAGTGATTGTCCACTAGGACCCTAGATGATCCCTCTCACAGTTACTGCTGTTGAGCCAAGCTCCATCTATTCTATAGCTGTCCATTTGGTTTTTCTTGCCTAAGTGTAAATCTTTACTTTTCTCTGCGTTTTAATTTCATTTTGTTAGCTAGGGCTCAGTAGTCACGTCTATTGAGATCTGTCTGAATCTTGAGCCTATATTCTGGGGTGTTAGTTATTCTGGCCAGCTTGGTATCATTTGCAAATTTGATTAATTCCTCTTCTGGACACACTTTGTCAGCAACAGGAGGAAGAAGATGAGGAAGGTCAGCCATGGGTAACAGGGCCAGTGGAGCACAGGGCTGTGGGAGTAGCTGGGGCATTACACTATGGCACTGGGGTGGCAGACCACAGCACAGGTCTTCAGGCGGCACTCAATGATTCTGGAGTTGAAGGAGCAGCCCATGGGTGATACAGGCTGGCTGATACTGCTGAAGGCCCTGGATCTCTACTTCAGCTGTGGAACTGCCAATGATGCCACTGTGCAGGGCAGCCAAAAGGGCAGAGATGGAGAGGAAATAGGCTGGTGAGGGGAGTTGAAGCTCCCTGGCAGTTGTAATTGTGAACGGGCTTCCAAACAGCTAGATGTTTATCATATGAACATGGGGTGCTGCAGCAGCCTTCAGGAACCAGACATACCTTTTGTTCATCACTGCCACCACTTCAAACAGTCACTAAACGAATAGTCGTTAACCAAGGACTAACTATATACATTTTTACCCTTTGCTTCAGAAATGGTTGTAGAAGGCGAGCTGTATTAGTTCAGGGTAGTCCAAATAAAAAAGATTGTGGTGAGGTAAATGATGTTTTGCTCTCCTTACACCTTTATTTTTCTTTCAGCCTTATCCTACTTTATTACAGTATATAGATATAGATGAGGAAAAACATGCTTTTAATCAATTAGAACAAAATGTGTATGTTTATTAAAATCCATCTATTTAGTTTCCCCCCTTCTTTTCTGAGAGGGAAGCCAAATGGAAAAGCATTTGATTGATTAGGACAAGAAAAGCCAATTTTAAACAAAATCCAGCATTTTTATTGCCTTTTGAAATGATTCCCCACTTCTTAATTTCTCATTTCAGCCTCTTGGAGCCAGTGATTATTTGGAAATATCTAAGAATTTTGATCTGGTTTTTGTTCATAATATACCTATCTTTACAATGGCAAAAAGAACCCAAGCTCGGCGCTTCATCACTCTCATTGATACTTTTTATGAAAAAAAGGTAAGCACTTGGCATGTAGGTTCTTATAAAATGAAGGCATCTTGAATTATTTTGGAAATGCTGAATGTTAATTAATTAATACCCAGCAAAAAGCATTAGCATACATTCATTGATCACACTGCATTACATTGTGAGCTATTAAAGTCTTGAGTGTTAAAATTAATGTGTTGTCTAATTGAATTTAAATTACTGCATTTTCTCCTTTAGCTGCCAGCTGCATTAAAATTTACAATGGCTCAACAGTTAAGGACACTGAGCTTGTCAGCTGGAGAGCTGACAGCCCAGGTTTGAGAACTGAACTTTGCAGAATGGGGTGAGCGCCCATTACTTGCTCCAGCTCCTGCCCACCTAGCAGTTCTAAAGCATGCAAATGCAACTAGATAAATAGGTACCTGGGAAGGTAACAGCATTCCACGCACTTTTGACATACAGCCATGCTGCCCATATGACTGTGGAAATTGTCTTTGGACAACGCTAGCTGCCTCGGCCAAGAAACGGAGATGAGCATCACACTCTAGATCAGGTGTCAGGGAAACATTTACCTTTTTTTTTTTACTGCTAGATGAAGTTACTAAAGCAGCAATGTTGTCAGTGGCTAGTAAAGATTAGAATTAAGATAGATGTCGCTGAATTTGCAACATAGTGGTTTTTATTCAACAAATGGGCAAATTTAAGATTTGTAAGCAAAATGTATTGTGTAAGTCTTATGTGGTCACTTTGTGACCTTTACACCTTTACAAAAAGGAAAACAAAACTTGGCATTTAAACAGTCTAAAAGGCAGTGGCTTGCCATTTGTATGATAGGAAGTTAGAAAATACAGAGCAGTTCAACCTCTTATGGGAGAAAAATATGCCACAAAATTCTTTTATTGGTTTTGTCGCAAAAACAAAACCACTTACGATAGCAATCTCTTGAAAAACAAAAAAACAAAAGGTATGTTACAAATAAAAAATTTCAAACAAATATTTGTGCAGATGTACTTGCCTCCAAAATTCCTGTAGGTTTGTATGAAAAACTATAGAATTTTTTTTTTAAAAATAAAGCAAGCGGATCAACCCAGGAATGGGCAGATCTGTGTTCTTTTCCTGAGGAAATAGGCATACCTCAAATAACTTTGCACACTAGAAACAAAATGTTTCCCCCTCCGAGTGAAGAAGAGTCCACCCAGAGAGTTCATCTTCATCACTTTTTAAAGATCACATGGTTGGAGTTTTAGGATGCCTGAAGAAGACAGTAAATTTGCTCCCAGCTTTTCATCACCTAGGCTACTTCTGAGGTGTCCATGATAATGAGGCCTTTTCAGACTTTTTGTTTGGATTTATGTGGAAAAGGGTAGTAAGGACATTAGGCTGATTTCCTTCATCTTCATCTGACGTTCTGCAGTGGAAAACCCTATCTACATAAACTTTTGCTTGTTTTCAGTGTATATATGTGGATAACTACCATCTACACACACATACACACACAAATAAATAAACATACAGTACACATTGACATGTTTGTCATTGCTGCCTGCTTCCTAAGGCTGAGAAAGAGTGACTGTCATAAAACAACTCACAGCCTATTACTTTGCACCAAAGGTGGAACTTGAATTAACTGTCTCCCCGTATTTGCTACCTTGAGTTGATCAAATGTAAAAAAGATAGGATAAGCTGTTTAATTTGGCCTTTATTTTTTTCAGTGACCCTGAATCATAATATGGGATGTGGGAAGCATTTTATCTGTCTTCTTAAGAATAGGAGAGCAAAAGTGAATTCTTTTCTGAATAATTTTAAGATAAAGAAAGCGTTCAGTCTATTTTGCCGCTGCCTATCGTGTCAAATTCATCAGATTAAATTGTTTTAACTGCTTTTACTGAGAAATTGCATAGTGTTTTGACTCCAGACAATAGTTCTGTTCAAACCACTTACAGACTTTTGTTGGGTTGTTATTCCAGGTTATTTTTGCATGTGTGTGTGTATGTGTTGATTTATTTTCCAAAACGCACAGAGGAGTAAAATGTTAATGAATTTGCCCCAAAGTGATACTCAATTTAGAATAAACAACTACTTTTACTTTTAGTCTGAGTTGTGGAACCTCTAATGAAATAGTAATGGTAAATGTGGCACTTAGATTTATGAAGGTTTCAATCACGGAAGGAAAATCAGCAATATTAAAACAACTTAAAGGTCCTTTGTATTTAAGCTGATGTTTTAAAATGTAATGGAAGATATTAAGCTTCACCTTATGTGTGATTATGGACATGCACTTAAATATTTATGCAATCAGGAAATATCGATTGAGATTAAATTATTTTTTACCAATGTACTGGGAAAGTAATGCACACACACTGGCACAGAGGCATATATCCTCTAGGTCAGGGGTGGGCAATTACGGCTCCTTCATGACTCATGGACTTCAACTCCCAGAATTCCTGAGCCAGCCCTGCCAGTCCACGAGTCATGAAGGAGCCGTAATTGCCCACCCCTGCTCTAGGTCAGCAAGAAATGTGGACCATTTCAAGAAAATATATTTTCTGCTGACTAAATGCCACTCATTGGTTTTAGAAGAACCTTAGCTCCTTGAGCTCCTTCTGTATGAACAGATGTCAGAGAGATTGTTTTTTTATTAGCAGAACAAAACGGGATTACTTCTTTCCTTTAATGCTGCATGTGTAATGTGTTTGGACTTTCCCACAAGCATTGTTTCCCAAGTACCACACAACCTCAGAGCTCCTGGTTTTGACCTCCCAGAGAAGGAACACCAATCTTTCTATCTTCCCTGTGAACTTTAAGCATCATTGTACTGTTCTGTGGCCGTTGTTTTTTAAGGTAGATCACTGTCCCCTTCTAACTCTCAAGTCTGTCCTTTCTGCCTGCCTCAGTGGACTTCTGTTGTATGATCCCTTGGGCTTCTTACATGTTGTATTTCATTTGCTATATCCTCACCTCCTGCTTTTGTAAGCATATGGTTCCCATACCAGTGATCATCCTTACGTGGATATTTTCCCGAAGGATTTACCTTTCTTTCTGTAGGCTAACATTGTTCACTTCTGCAATCCCTTTCATTCCAGGATCATGTTCTGTTCTTTTGACTAAATCTTCTCCAGGAAAAGAAAAAAGGAAACCTAATTGTCCCCTCAAATGCATAGTGACAGTTTAAAGTATACCTCTGCAGCTGCAGCAGCACTAGGGAAGATTAACCCATTGGGTGACGCTTCTTTCTACCATACCAGAGAATCTGCATGGTAGTAAAAACTACCATAGAGATTTATTATCTTTTCTGGATAATGAGAGGGGGGAGGTGTGTTTTCCTACACTTTTCCTTTCAATTTTTTTCCACCTTACAGAATGTAACTTTCCCTGCAGAAATAAAATATTGGCCATGCACTTTCGAGGCTCACTTCCACTCACTACCCCAAACCACCCTCACACAAAAGTTTCCTGCACATTCTGCTGCAATTTCTCTCCCGCTCCGCCCTTATTTGGAGGAAGTGTCCAACGTCTGTTCCAGAGAGAGAGAGAGAGAGAGAG
>JAEANM010017667.1:0-12884 GCA_017656035.1 Myanophis thanlyinensis | reverse complement strand
TTGTTTAAATGCAATATGCTCCTCCGATCAGCAGATGGCACTGCAGGCTTCAATTTACAGTCACAGTCTAGCTTGAAATGTCCTGTCTTTGTTTGTTGCAAAATAAATTCTTTTAAATCTGTTGTTCCTGCATCCTAACAATGCCCATTCACCAACAAGAAGTCTTTCAGGTAAAAAAAATTTTTTTTTTCTATCTTTTGTTTATAAATCCTTTGATACTCTCTCCCTTAATTTCCTTTTCAACTCAGCTTCTGCTTCAATTTTCAGCTTTATTTTCCCCCTGGTTCCTTTCGCCGCTGAATCTCATGCAAGTAGTTTCGGGATTTTTTTTTTTTTTTAAATAATCTTTCGAAATTCAAAAAAAAAGATTTTAGCTGTCACCCAGTTCCATGGCTGCTCACTGCTTTCACTCCTCCTGCATCAATCTTAGATGGTGGGTGGTTCGGTCATTATCTCAGTCTTTGTGGCGGCCATTTCTGACTGTGTCTTCGTCTTGCTGTGGCTGAGGGGACTTTCAGCCCAGGGATCCTCCGGGGAGTTGCGATTTCCCCCTGGCCACTCCGGGAGCCCCTCTTTGCTCTGCCACTACTACAATGTGGCTTTAGGCTCCATACAGAGCCTACAAGCGGGGGAAGACCAGCAGGAGATTTGAGCTATCTTTCCTCCCTGCCACCGCCAACCAAAACAGGCAATGGTCATGTTGCTATGGCATGTGACTACATGCATCGTTAAGCAAGGATCTTATGTGACCCTGACTTCAGAGTTCCTGCCAGCTTCTCCATTGACTTGCTTATGGCAAGCTTGCAAGGAACATTTGAAATTGTGATATGTGACTGACTGGCTGCGATTTCATAATCATGTGACTGCAGGGATTCTGTGATACTCAGAATTCTGAGGATTAGTTAACTCCCCGTTATTCATCACAATTGCAAATTTGGTCACTGAATGAGTGGTTGTAACCCGAGAACTCCAGTACAAGTAATCCTTGGAGACCAAGATTGCTGTTGTTAAACAATGCAGTTGTAAAGTGCAGTGTCATTAATTGCATAATATAGTGAAGGCAATCCTGGTAGATCTGGTTGCTAGCATAATCATAAGATGCATGGGTCATTAAGCAGGAAGAGGGAGCAGTTCTCAAGTGTGGGGAGTCCCCATTAAGTGGGAAGAAATGCGAGTCCCCAGATGAGGAGGAGTGTGCAGAGATCATGGGTGGCTTAATAGGGGCTTAGTAACTTGGGGGGGGGACTCAGTGGTGATCCACAGGCAGTTCAGTGAGGGATGTAAGTGATCCCTAGGGAGTGAGAACCACAGGCTGGCAGAGGTAAATACACATGTAATGTTCTTAGTACTATCTCTTCTAGTATGGAAAGAAACATATAGAAAACAGAAGTTAAGACAATTGTTAATTGTTAATTAGTTGTATCAAAGTGACATTTTCCAAAGAATATTACTAAGTAAAAATTTATCTCCTGAAGAAACAGTTGTCTAAATCACTAAGTTAGGTACTTTTGATATTAGTCCTTTAGGAGGAACCTTTACATTTATTATATATTTTTTTCATCAATATTGAAATAATAGCATCTATTTAGAAACCTCTTTCTTCCCATGGGTAGATACTTTATTAGCTTTGACATCTATTTTCCCCATGATTTCCTATAATATTTGAAATACTAGATTGTAACCAATGATGGGATTCAAAAATGTTTACTACCGGTTCTGTGGGCATGGCTTGGTGGTCATGTGACTGGGTGGATGTAGCCAAGTCAACATTGCTTCTTTGCCCTAATGACCTACAAAAAGATATACCAAAAGGTAGTTTATTATTTCATGCATTTCATACTTAAATAAGAATAAAAGTACACAAAACAACAAAAGAGGTCCACAAATACTTACATAAGATCAATAAAAGTGTTATTTGTCTTTAAAGTATTTCCAAATTGATGTTTCATTGGTGTCCTCACTTGCACTTTTCTTCACTTTTACTCGAGCATCATCAGCTGTGATGTGCTCTCAAGATGCTTGGCTTTATGGAATTAGTTCCATTGTGCAAAATGCTTTAAGGGCTCCAGAATAGGGATACGGGATGTGCAGATGTACTGTCATAAGCAGCTTCCTAGAATGTATCATTTCTTCCTTGCTTCTTCATTTCTTATTCCCTCTTGGTTAGCTCTTCCATGCTGATTGTCTGTCAATGCTCTGGGATCCCTAGCTCATGGCTTCCTGCATTGTAATATATCCTATTTAGCAGGTCTGGTAGCCATGTAAATAATGAGTTACTATTTTTGTTAATGTTTCTTTTTTAATTTTTTTAATAATTTTTTTACTTGGGATTAACAAACCCAATTAACTGGGTTTGGATTTTTAAAGAGAGGGAAGAGGGGGATTTAGATTAAATAAAGGGAGATTATATATTTGCATTGTTAGGCATTTCTATTATTTTTTACTGGATCTTTGTCAATTAATAAGAGCTGAAGGTTTAGAGATGAGTTAATAGAAAATGGGGTGTCTTACATCAACCATGAAAAGCCAGCTAATTGACTTCAGGCTAGTAACTGTCTCTCAGCCCAAACCATCTCACACGGTTGATACTGGGGAAAAATAGGAAGGACTATTAGATAAGTTTGCTGTTTTGAGTTATTTGTAAACAATAAGGAGGGATAAAAATTAAATAAATAAATCAAGAAAGCTATAAGTCACATAACTCAAAAGAACAAAATGCAATTTTTAATCAGGAATTTGCTGCTAAGGCGGGGCAGAGGGGGAGAAGCATTTCATTTGCAAACAACTCAGATCATTTTATAAACCTCTTATCCTAAGAACGGGAGAAAATACAAATTTGTTAGACTGCTTTCCAAAGGCCTTGACTTGCTTCAGCCCAGCAAAGGAAAAAGGCAGATGGGAGATAGAGCAATGAATGCTGGAGAATAGGGGCCATCAAATAGTAGCTGTTTGGATTTTTCAGCAATCTCTAATTTTATCAAACAGAAAGAAATTTATAGAACTCAATGAATGTGTATCAGACATTTGGTCTGCTAACAGCAAGACATCCCCACCATATTCAGTTGTACATGAGGCAAAGCAGAGATTGCCTTACATTTAAAATGTAAGTCAGTGGTTAGTACAATATATCATACAGACTGGGTGTGAAGTAGCCTTTAAAGACATTGTTACCTAACTGAGAACAGAGAATTGCTCCAGAAAAATTATTTGAATTGGATTGTGCATTAGATAAAGAAGAGACAGTGAAGAATTGCAATCACAGAAATTGCATAAATATATGACCCAGAAAACAGAACCGGGAGATCCAGATGCTATTAGCAAAGGGATGGGGTGGGTGAGGTGGGCAAATGTAAGCTTACAGCTGTGGTAAATCAGTCCAGGTGTGCATGTTGCATAGGAATTTTTGATACAGCCGATCATTTTTTGGGTTGTTTTTTGGCCCTTTTCAGGCTGTTTTTCATCCGGAAAATGGCCAAAAAATGGGCCAAAAAACCCAACCAAAAATGGGCCAGAAAGCTGCCGTATTTTCCTATAGCCTTTCTTAAGAAGTAGAAGAAATTCATAAATAATTTTTTCAAGCTGTATGTAATTTTCAAAACTTTGGGTTCGTCTCCAGTTGCTCACTGCTTGTTGTCTGCAATTTTTGCATTTATCTTTACCCCATTGATGCTAATCTGTTTTCTTTCTCTCTCTATCCTTTATTTACAGTTAGAATTCAATTTACTTAGCCAGTTATAAACTTGATAGTTGATGGATTTAATTGATAGTTTGAGAGGAGCAATCACCTTCTTCTTATTCCAATCATATGCAATCTTTCAAAGCATTCCCGGTACCAAATACTACCCCTTTGATATAGAAAATGTCTTAAAGAAAAGCAGTTGATAACCCTTATTCAGATCCCTGGATCATTTATTTGGTTTTAGATACAACACTTCATATTCAAAGAAGCAAGAAAATATTTTGAGATAGGGAGGGTACAGATACATGACCTAACTTTAAAGCAGCTATATGTAGTCCTTGCTTGATAATCGTAGTTGGGAATCAACATTCCATTGCTAGTAAAGCAGTTTTTAGGCAAAACATCATGGTGATTCCAGTAGTTTTAACTTGCAGTCATTAAGCCAGGACACATGCTTCTTCTGCCTTGCCAGGCTTGCCTCTGCTTCAACTCTCTCACCCGTTTATTTCCCCTGCCTTCTACTCTTTTGGCTACCTTGCCTGCTGGCCTACACCTGGCTACTTCTGACCTTCACTATCTTCTTCCACCTCCTCAGCTCAGGGATTGTCAATGCTGGCACTGCCATCACATCAGATTCCAGATGTGTCTGCCCTACTTTAGCAATTTCAGCCTATCAGACATTCCTCTATGCATGCTTAGACTGCCCGCTGCAAACTGTAGACAGCTCATTGCCTCTTTCCTCTTATAAAGTCTCTTGAAGGACCAGCAACTTCCAGCATACTGAAGCCCACAGACTAGTTCTCCATTGTTGGCTGAGGCTGAGCAGGGAATCCAAGAGAAATGGGTTTTGCCTCCTGGCTGGTCACATGACTGAGACAACCAATGAAAACTCTTTATGCCTGCTGGTACTTTCCCAGTTTTCGTCTCAGTCTGATCGTGACTGACGTGTTTCTAGTTGGCTCCAGCTAGGAAGAAAAACTACATTTCTCTCGGATTCAAACAGCAAAATTAACAGCAAGGAGACAGAAGATCATCTCAGAAGGTAACAGGGAAGCCCGTTGGGATCACACTGACCTATTTATAGGAGCACATATCCACACTCATCAGCTGAGCAACTGTAGACAGCTCACTGCCTCTTTCCTCTTAAAAAGTCTCTTGAAGGACCAGCAACTTCCAGCATGCTGAAGCCTACAGACTAGTTCTCTGAGGAGCACTTCTAGCATGTGCAATGTATCTCATGTTGGAAGTGCTTCTGGGGAGCTTGTCAGTGGGTTTCAGTGAGGGACAGAGGCAAGCAAGCCCTTACAGAATCTATCTGCAGACCTTCTGCTTGCTCTGAGCCCAGCCTTCCACCTGCAAAGACTCTTAAAGGGTCAGTTTCCAACATACTGAAGCTTGCAGACCTGTTCTTTAGGAGTGCTTCTGGCATGCTCTGAATAGCAAATGTTGGATGTGCTCCTGGAGAACGGGTCTGTATGTTTCAGCAGTGGGTGGAGGCAAGTATAATACTGACAAGACCCTCTGCTTCCTGTCACAGCAGTATGGCACTAAGCTGCAGCCATCCCAACACAGCAACAAGGTATTCTGCAGTCTGGGGGGCACCTTCACTGCCCTGTACTCCAAGGCCCCTACTCTCTGCCATCCCAGATGACTTTTCCTGCTCCTTCTGCTGAAAATGCTTGCCTTTGTGAGGCTGCTGCTGGCCATGCAAGGTGCCTTCCCAAAGAAAATTGCTATATGCAACTTGTGGTCAGCAACTGCCTTTCCTGGCCTTCCATATGGTCACCTCCTCCTTTAACTCCTTCTCCCACTAATTCCCTTCCACCCTCACATTTTTGCCCTTTTAGCTCTACTGGCTTGCAAAGAAAGCAGCTGCTTCATGAAGGGCCAGGCTGGGAATGCTTTTTCAGCAGTGGGAGCAAAGGCAGTTGGGAGCAGCTGAGGGCAGGGCAGCAGGGCCAGCGAAGGGCAGGACAGTAGAGGGGGCAGAATGCAAGGTGGCCAAATGGGCAGAGATGAGGGAGATAGGTAGGTGTGAGGAGTTGAAGCTCCTCTGCAGCTGCAAGATAGATATAATTCTTTATTGGCCAAGTGTGATTGGACACACAAGGAATTTGTCTTTGGTGTATATGCTCTCAGTATACATAAAAAGAAAAGGTACATTTGTCAAGAATCATAAGATAACACTTAATGATAGTCATAGGTTACAAATAAGCGATCAATATTGTTCATACTAGGAAACAATAAATAAATTGTAAGATACAAGCGACAAAGTTATAGTCATAAGTGAGGAGATAGGTGATAGGAACGATGAGAAGAATAATAGTAATACAGACTTATTAAATAGTTCAACAGTGTTGAGGGAACTATTTGTTTAGCAGAGTGATGGCGTTCGGGAAAAAACTGTTTATATGTCTAGTTGTTTTTGTGTGCAATGCTCTAGTGTTGTTTTGAGGGTAGGAGTTGAAACAGTTGGTGTTTGGTGTCCAGGATATGAGTGGTCTGTAAATATTTTTACAGCCCTCTTTTTGACTCATACAGTATACAGGTCCTCAGTGGAAGGGAGGTTGGCAATATTTGTTTTTTTTGCAGTTCTAATTACCCTCTGGAGTCTGTGTCTGTCTTGTTGGGTTGCAGAACCAAACCAGACAGTTATAGAAGTACAGATGACAGACTCAATAATTCCTCTGTAGAACTGTATCAGCAGCTCAGTTCCTTGGGCAGTTGAGCTTTCTGAGTTGGTGCAGGAAAAAACATTCTTTATTGTGCTTGTTTGATGACTTTTTGATGTTAGGTGTCCATTTTAAGTTGAGGTATTATAGAACCTAGAAATCTGAAAGTCTCTAATGTTGATACTATGTTGTCTGGTACTGTAAGAGTATGGAATGGTCCCTCCTAAAATCTACCACCATTTCTATGGTTTTGAGTGTGTTTAGTTCCAGATTGTTCCGGTCGCTACCACAAGACTAGTTTTCAACTTTCCATCTGTATGCAGATTCATTGTTGTCTTGAATGAGACCAATCACTGTTGTACCATCTGCAAACTTCAGTACTTCAACAGAAAGATCTTTTGAGATCCACTCATTGGTATAGAGAGAAGAGAAGTGGAGAGAGCACACAGCTTTGGGGGCTGTGCTAATTGTACTGGTATCTGATGTGATTCTGCTTAGCTTCACCTGCTGCTTCCTGTCTGTTAGGAAGCTTATGATCCACTTATAAGTGTGTTCAGGTACAACTAGCTGATTTAGTTTAGTAAGAAGAATGTGTGGAATGATGGTATTGAATGTTAAACTGAAGTCTACAAAGAGGACCCTTGCATAGATCTTTCGAGATTCAAGATGTTGTAGGATATAGTGCAGAGTCATATTAAGAGTATTGTTGATCTATTTGCTCGGTGTGCAAATTGCAAAGGGTCTAAAAGCGGGTCCGTGATGGTTTTCAAGTGGGACAACACTTTCAAAGGTTTTCATAACTAAAGATGTTAGAACAACTGGTCTGTAGTCATTTAGTTCCTTGATGGAGGGCTGCTTCAGCACTGGGATGATAGTAGAGCGTTTGAAGCAAGAAGGAACATAGCACATCTCTAGTGATTTATTAAAGATTTGGGTGAAGATGGGGGCCAGTTGGTCAGCACAAACTTTTAAGCAAGTGCAGGGCTGTTTGCCAAGCACCTGAATTTGTATCATGTGACTGCAGGGGCATTCCAAAAGGTATAACTCAGGAGACTGGGCACAACTGCCATTCGTACCATCACCATAACTTTGAATGGTTGCTGAATTAATGGTCGTTAAGTAAGTTCACATCGCCAAATCTGTAAGAGCCTTCTGCAGCTGCCTTGTGCAATGCAGTTTTTGTCTTTGAATCCAAAGGTTTGCACAGTTTCATTGATCAACAGCTTTCTACTGTTGAAACTGCTACAGACTAGATACTCTACCATAAGAAATGTTCTGATCAGAAATTAATATGATGGGGAATTCTCTACTGTTGCCAGGCAGATAGCAGCAGAAAAGCCTCATTTGAAAGAAAAAAATGACACAAGTAAATCAGCCTTTGAAGATGTTCTGCTTAGCTTCCTATATTTAGAGACCAAATTATATTTTCTAATTATGGTTTGTTGGGAAATATTTTGCTGAGATGAAGGTTCACTGACAAGCACAAGTCTTTGTTGTATGCTGATTTTCCTATTTCCAGTACCAGGAGGCCTTGCTCAGGCACTCATCCCTTAGTCACAGTCTGCATACTGGATTACTGCAGTATGCTCTACATGGGGCTGACCACTCAGATGTTACAAGCATCCAACATGTAGCAATGCACACAGTTCTGGGTGTTTCGTAATTTTTCCAAGTTACATTGCTGTTGCACAAGCTGCATTGGCTTCCAGTTCCTTCCAGGTGCAAAACCCATTTTTTCCATGAGTGCCCTTGTCCTTTTTGGAATAGCTTCTACTCTGAAATTCAGAAGGCTCCCATGCTTTTAACCTTGTGGGAGGGTTATGAAACTTGTCTCTTTACCCAAGCATTGGGCTGGGTTCGAAATGAGTTCAGCAAATGTAGAGTTGGTAGGATATTGTGGTGCTGTGATTGTAAGTGTGATGTTGTTTAGGAGAAAGTTTTTCTGGACAATTGGTATGAGCTGCCTAGAATTATCATGTGTAAAATGTGGCCACATAAGTTTTGTAAATGAATAAATGAGCATTGCTTATGAACTATATTTTCCTCTTTTTATGTTATGAGACACTAAATTTTACACTGGGAGTGGGTAATCTTTCAAACATTTTTATATCATATTTTACATTCAACATTATATATAAATAAACGAATAAAATTTTTGTGTGGGTTAATGGTTACAAAGTTGGTGGCATTAATGACATGGGAGTGACTGGCTTTGTGGTTTTTTTTAGACAAGTACTGTATAGAATGCAGAATTGGACCTATCCCTAATATGTGCATATCCCACAAGCCACATACTTTTTAAATTATTCATCTTTTAGTTTTTCTTTTCCTTAGACATCAATTATGTATTACTATGGGAAATTAACAATCTAGTTCTCTGTTAGTTGATAATCAGTGGCTAAAGAGGTTAAAATGTTAGATTTTCTGTTTTTAATAGTGGCAAGAAACAATTATCAATTAATGCAGGTCATGTAAATCTTGGTCTGAGGTAAAAATTAATTGGGGAACTTTAGAGGGCATACCTTTTGTGTCTAAGATTAAAAATTATCCTTTCATAGTTTAGACATTAAAAAGTTGTTTTGGCATGCATTGCCCTACAGCAGCATCCTGAGGGGAGGAATTGAAACAGTTTATATCCAGGATATGAAGCGTCTGTAGATATTTTCTCAGCCCTCTTTCTGGCTTCTAAGCTATATAGATCCTCAGTGGAAGGCAGGCTGGTTTCAGCTGTTTTTTCTGCAGTCCTAACTATCAGTTGAAGTCCGTACCTTCCTTTTCGGTTGCTGTACCAAACCAGGCAGTTATAGAAGTACAAATGACAGACTCAATAATTCCTCTACAGAACTGTATCAGCAGCTCCTTGGGGCAGTCTGAGCTTTCTGAATTGACACAGGAAGAACATCCTTTGTTGTGCCTTTTTAATGTTGGTTCTAATGTTAGCTGACCATCCAGAATCGTGGTGGCACAGTGGTTAGAATGCAGTACTGCAGGTATGCTTCTGACTGCCGGCTGCCGGCAATTTGGCAGATCGAATCTCACCAGGCTCAAGGTTGACTCAGCCATTTGTGGGCTCCATCCTTCCGAGGTGGGTAAAATGAGGACCCAGATTGTTGGGGCAGTATGCAGACTCTATAAACCACTTAGAGAGGAGCTGTAAAAACAGGGAGAAGCAGTATGCTATTGCTATTTTATGTCCTGGGAGATTATAGAACCCAGAAATGTGAAGGTCTGTACTGTTGATACTGTATTGTCTAATATTGTAAAAAGTAGTGGAATAGGAAGTTTCCTCCCAAAGTCCATTATTATGTCTACATTTAAGTGTGTTCAGCTCCAGATTGTTCTGGCTGCACCACAGGGCCAGTTGTTCAACCTCCCGTTGGTTGCAGACTCATCACCATCTTGAATGAGGCCAATGACTATTGTATCATTGATATGTCCAATATATTATGTCATTCATATGACCAATATATTAAATTATGCCTTGGAAATTTTTCTTCTCCAGCATAGATTTAACAGTATCTCATCTTTTTCTTGTTCCAGGAGACAAAGATGGCAGCAAAGTGACTACAGTAGTAGCAACTCCTGGACAAGGTCCAGATAGGCCTCAAGAAGTTAGTTATACAGACACTAAAGTGATCGGGAATGGATCTTTTGGTGTTGTTTATCAAGCCAAACTCTGTGACTCAGGAGAGCTGGTTGCCATTAAAAAAGTTCTGCAAGACAAGAGATTTAAGGTAAAGAGATGAAAAACCATTCTTAAGAGTAACCTCTATCCTTCTCTTTCATTCCTTTCTGATTGATTTTCTCCAAAAAGAGCATATTATCTGGTGCAAAACAGAAACCTTGTACTGAAATATAATGTATTTTTAATGAGCTGATAGATGAACAATAAAGAAAAAGAAAAATTGACTGATTTAGTGGTTTTATTTTAGTCATAAAGATGAGAGTCCCCCCCCCCCCCAAAAAAAAACCCAACTGAATATGGTTGCTTAGGGAAACTACATTAATAGGATAATTTTAATAGATTAATTTTACAACAAGCTTCCAATTACTATTTTATAGAGCTCACTAGATCACAGTTTATTTTCACTATGGTCTGTTGAATAATAAATTGGTTGAGTTATTTAGTGTTTTGAGTTCTAAACCATGGTTTACAAAGCACAGTGGCTGAGGTTGCAATACGTGAAACTTGTACATATTAAATCATATTATAAATAGCTAATATATTAGGTATGTTGCAATTTTATATACTGTTTTAATTGGATATGGCTTTCTCAAAACAATTTTCTGTTCTTGGTTTCTATCCAGCTAGAATGCTATTAGTTTACAAACACCCAATAGCACTTAAGCTGCATTTTTATTTGAGTACATGAATTTCTGTATCTCATTCTACAAATGCTGAGATTAGTGAAGTTTCAGAAGAATTGCTCAGAAGTTAATTTTTCAAAAACAAAATGGCATGATTTTTTTTAAAACAAAGTTTTGCATAATTTGGTTATTTAAGGTTTGGTTGATTTATTTATATTTGGTTATTTTGTTATTTTTGAGTAAGTCTCCTTAAATTTAACATTCTAATGTAATATAACTGGATAGGTCATTTTGGCCAGCGAATTCAGCCTCATGCTTTATTGCAAATTCCAAATGAAAGCATTCCCAGAATTGTCTCTGTTCCTTGTTAAAACAGAGTCAGTGAAGAGAAGCTAGTCACCTCTATAGTTAATTAAATTCATAGTTGAACTGCCCTTATTGTTACAATATTTTCTCTAACATTCTGCCAGTATTTGACTTCCTTTAATTAAAATTTATTGATCTGAAATGGTACAGTACAAGTTTTGAGTGTCTTCTGATGACATTGTTTTAGATACATGAAGGGTATTTACTCCTCTGTTCTCAAGGCTGTTATTCCAAATGTTATTCAAAAGTAATGTTGCCAACCCAGGTCTCCCTCAAAAAAACCTTTCATTTCTTTTTCCTGAGAAGAAATTTGCCATTTGTCTTGATTGAATCTTGATCTATTATTTTTGTTTGTAGAACCATAAAGTTGTAAGGAATCTTAAACCACCTTCAACTTCCCATTGATTGCAGGATCTATTAGATCATCTTTGACAGATGACTATTCAGCTTCTGTTTGAAGAGTTATAGCAAAGTAGAACTCACCACTTTAAGTAGCACCTGTTCCACATGCTGACAACTTATATAGTCAGGAAGTTACTATCTAACTTTATGGGGCCGCCTGTTGCCACCATCAGCCTCCTGCCGGCCAGTGCATTCCCACAGGGTGGGCCTCCTTGGGGTTCCACTGCCTGGACGTTGTCTGGCAGCCCCAAGGGTTCGAGCCTTCTCTGTAGGGGCACCCTCCCTTTGGAATGAACTGCCCCCAGAGATCCGGACCATCGCAGACCTGCGGACCTTCCGGCGTGCACTAAAAACTTACTTGTTCCAACAGGCTGGTCTGGCCTACCATTAATTAACTGGGGTTTAAATTGGTTTTTAAATTTTATAATTTTAATTTTTTACTCAACCACCTATTTAATTATTTTTTATTTGTTTTTAAATTGTTATTAATTTATTGTTTTTTAGATGGTTGTACACCGCCCTGAGTACCTTTTTGGGAGAGGGGCGGTATATTAATTGAAATTAATAAATAAATAACTTAATCCATTACCCTGCATTTCTCCATTGTGGGAGGAAACATAGACTCCAAATTGACTGGGATTCGTCAGCAGCAATCACGTGATGAGTCGATGTAAATATAAAAGGTATCGCCATTTCCTGGATTACCCAGTGTTTTCATCGACTCAGCTCGCTGATCACTGTTTGCCAGAGTCACCAGTCAATTAGAGTTATTATTCTATCCAGTTCACAAGGTATTTTTCTTCAAAGACAACAAAGTAAGCATTTCAAACAATTGTAGAGGCGGAGTTTTCTTTGGCTGCGGGAGCGGCTTCTTAGCCCTCCCCCTCACACACACACACCCAGGGCGGAGCAGCCGTTCTCAGCCGGCAGCCTATTCACTTCTGTGAGGGCTAGACCTTGGAGGTTAAATTTGGCAGCCAGCACACAGCGTTTTCAGTTCAAATTATTTGTTCTTTTCCGAAACGCTTTTTTTTTTCCTGTTTGATTTATCATTTTCCCGCCTTCGTGTGTTGCTGCTGCCGCCGGCTTATCGGAGGCTGCGGTTCTTATTGCAGCCGGTGCCGATCAGCGGAGTCTAATTTGCCTTTTTCCTTTTTGTTGGTCGTCGTGGAGGAAGTTCTTTTTTAGTTCAAAGCACCTGCGTCCCTTTTTTCTTGCTACGTCATTGCTTTTTATGCGAGAAGAAGTAGCGGTCGCCATTTTGTTCCTCCCGTTCGGAAAGGGCGCGAAGCTCTTCCTCTAGCTAAATTGATTTTCCTTCTACTTTACTGTACATAGTTAATCCTCCTTTGTATAGCAAAAAAAATAAAAAGATATTTATATATTTACATCGACTCATCACGTGATCGCTGCTGACGAATCCCAGTCAATTTGGAGTCTATGCTTCCCACAATGAG
>JAEANM010017666.1:0-12884 GCA_017656035.1 Myanophis thanlyinensis | reverse complement strand
GTCGTTATCAGAGATCAGACCTACTACTACAGTGTCATCAGCAAACTTGTTGATTGTGGTAGAATTAGTGGTGGCCGTGCAGTCATACCAAGATGATGTCTTCAATAAAATTAAGCTTTGAGGAATACTGCAGCCTTGGTGTTTTAATTATGGAGGAGATGTTACTTGGAACACTAACATCTTATTGTTGGGGGACACACACACACACATCATAATGCCAACACATTCGATCTCCTGATTAATATGGATTAGTGAACCTAGACACCAGAATCTAGAGAATATCTGTGACCCATCTTTAGCTGCACAACTAGGAGCTTGAGCTGTCACCAAACTTTTTAAATCACCATCTCTGATCTCCATCGAGAGAGATGACACAACCCCAAAACAGCGTTGATTTGAGGAGGGGGAGTGGCGGCAGCTCATAAATCTCTCTAATCCTCTCTCTTGGCTGATTTTACAAGCAATTGGTAACATTTGCCAGGGTGTAATGGCATCTCCTCCATCCTTTGCACAGTGGGGGTGGGGAAACACTACTTTAGGGTACTCATCAGATCCCAACTGGAGCAGCAGAGACCACAGATGGAGCGTTGTTTTACTTCCCAAGCCTGGTTGTCTGATCTTTGTTATATGTTCCTTTTAGACTGCCTTTAAATCAGGACCAGACAAACTCGTGCAAAAAAAAATGTTTGCTTTTTTTTCCCCTTCCTCTTCGTCTTTTGGTTTGAATTAGATTAGAAAGGAGCAGCAAAAAAGGGGAGCAAGGGGGGTTCCGAAGGCTTCCTGACAAACCTCATTTCTATTACAATGTGCAAAACTGCAGCTAGATGGTGCCTTGGCAAAGAAAACTCATATATATGGTACCTACTGTAGGAAACTAGCACTCAACTAGCTAACATTCTCCTAGAGAATGAAATATTCCAGGAAATACTAAAAAGGCAGGATATTATTATTATTTCCCTAAAGGACAAACATGCTCTTGGAAAGAAGCCCCCACCTTTGTTAACAGCTCCAGCAACTATTTTGGTGCCAACCTATCTGCAAGACAAAAAGACTGGGCTAGCTTTATCTACAACACAAAAGACCTTCACCCTCAGGACGTGGTGGGATTACCCAACTCAACACATGGCACAAACAATCCCACCGCCCCCCCCCCTCAAAAAAAGTGGGGAGAAAGACACTGGAAACATGGAGACTGCTTGGAAGGATGGTTTAATGGTGGAGTAGAACCTCATGGTTTGAGGTCCTGGGCAAAAAGAAAATGGAACACGTGGCTGAGAAAGAGAAAGCGATAGATTTATACCCTCCCTTCGGTATGACCTTGCTTCCTGTTCCTGTGGCAAAGGCAAGTATCCTCCCAGGAGGCCATGGGTCATGATTCTTCTAACAACCGGTTCTATGAACTACTTAGAAAATTTACTATCAGTTCTAGTGAACCTGCTAGAACCTGCTGAATTTCACCTCTGGGTTTCCATACTTTTGGCCACCATTGTATGTTCTACCTCATGGAATCAAAACGATCAACACACACATTAAAAAAACAACAACAAGTGAAGCTTCTATCATATTGCCACAGCTGCCTTCTTGACATTTCTGTCCCTTAAAAACAGAAAGAGTCATCAAACTGAAATAGACAGGAGAACCATTAGGAAGGCAAAGCTTGATAATTGATCGGTTAGAACCACCATGAGCTAAGATATGGCTGTAAAACAGAGCTGACTGACGTCCCTCTGTTAAAACATGGAGCCGCTGCACATGATGTGAGTGTTGCCACAGTTCTGGCAGGAAAAAAGGAAGGAACTCTTGTGAAGAATATCTTCAGTCTGAAAACAGCCTCAGGTAACTAAAAGAAGCAGAATAAATGATGATAAATCAGTAAAACGGCACAGAGTTTTGTCTGGAACTACCACTGGTGAGAAGTCACAAAATCCAAGGTTTAGTCTGGCAGAACTGGAGTTACCACGGTGCTTAACTTTTATTTCCTTTTAATGTCAGCTCACAGCAGAAAATCCTTCCTGGAAAAACTAACCACATCTGGGTTTTTTTCTCCCCTAAGTTTAGAATGATGACTTAATTTTATTCTTGCTCTGTGCTCTGTCTGGGCGTGTGTCCTTCAGGCTTTTTACAGACTATTTTTTTTTAAAAGAATACTTTTATGGTATGCTCTTTGTGGTAACCATTTTTAAAGTCCTGAAGTGTGCTTTGAACTTTGATCTGATGTTAACTGCTGGCAGAAGCCCATACGGCCATTGAATGGGCTTTCTGAAGTAATTTGGACCGTAGTCCTTTTTATTTCTGAGGTAAATTTTGGGCGGAGTGGTGGTGGTGGTGGTGGTAGATTTTCTGTTTTTCATTTTATTTTTACTTTCCCAAACAAGGATCTCATTTCAAATATTGGCACAGCCTTCTCTTGTCTGTGTGGATTTTCCACAGATTCCTTATCCAAAGAGAAACTCTGGTCTTCATTTATTAAAAAATAAATAAATACACCACAAAAAAGTACAATACAAAAAGGGTGACAATCCTTCTTTACAGACAAGCAAAAAAACAACAAAAACAACCCAATGACATCATTGCTTTCAGAGTTAGCTCCGTGTGAGCTCCCTAGAAAAGCTTTTATTCATTTCTAATCTCCTAACCTTGTCAAGCTACAAGAGAGAGTCAGCCAGGCTATTAGGAAACCGCTTGTGGTGTCAGGAAGCAGAAAACATGACTTCAGCCAGGATGAAAACACTGATTTGTTTGTTCCTCAGGAACTTTGTCACTCCCTTATTACAAATCTAATCTTCCCAAACCTGATTTGAGGTTCAGGTTCTGGTAGGCTCTGAGGTAACCCGCCAACCAGACAAGGCAACCACCATCTCACGATATTCACATCCAGAAGCCTGGGAAATACAACCCCAGATTTTGTCTGCGTTGTGTCATTGTGGCAAGTCGGATGCCAGTGTTGGGTCTCAGATCTGGCCACTTTACAAAGCGATCCACGGTTCCCCTTTCAACGGCTCAAGCCTTTCAGCAGAACATCATCAAAACTGGAAGCCACACCAGTGGTATCAAAACACTGCCCCCCCCTTTTTTTTGTCGTGGGTGCTGTGGCCACCATCGTAACATTTAGACCATATTCTGCAGACATCTTTGTAAGATGTCTGCAGAATATGTTAAAATATGTTAAAATATGTTAAAATATGTTAAAATATGTTAAAATATGGACATTTTCACAGCACTAGCGTTGTTATGTCCCATAATTTTCCTTGCCAAGTTCTCAATCCAGTCTACAGGTTTTGGGATTTCCTGGTTTCCTCTGGTCCAACAAATCAGCCAAAACAACCCCCCCCCCCTTTATGAGTTGTCCTCCATCCCCCAGTATCAGCAGTTCCCTCTTTTCTCTCCCACGATGTTATTTTTTTTTTAAATTTTATTTATTTTAATAATAGACAACATAACATAAAACAAAAACAATATAAACAATATTTCACCCTGTGCTATACATAAGAAAGGAAGATTTGGTTCCTCGGATAAATCCTCATGATTGCCAAAATCCACGTTCTCTGGGTACAGGTGCCGAAATGTCCAATCTTCCAAGCGCATAGTCCACAAATGGTTTCCAAATTTTCCAAAAAATGTCTTCTTTATAAATAATAAATAATAATCTCTCCCACGATGTTATATTTGTAACATGTCTGCAGCACTAGGAAAAGTTTAGGAGAACCTGGATCTAACTAAAAGTTATAATTGGTCTGATGGGGCCAAGACATATTCAAAAGGTGTTAGTCTACTAATAAATCCTATGGATAGCTATCATTATTATGTTAATAAATATGATGCAGGTTCTTTCAGGTTTAGAGGGCCAAACTCAAGTAAGCAATCTAAAGGGCTGCCACAAGTGGGTCAAGGTATTCTCCAAAGCACCTGATGGCAAGACAAGAAGCCATGGGTGGAAACTAATCAAGGAGAGAAGCAACCTAGAACTAAGGAGAAATTTCCTGACAGTTAGAACAATTAATCAGTGGAACAACTGGCCTCCAGAAGTTGTGAATGTTCCAACACTGGAAGTTTTTAAGAAGAGATTGGGCAGCCATTTGTTGGAAATTGTATAGGGTTTCCTGCTTGAGCACTGGGTAGACTAGAAGACCTCCAAAGTCCCATTCAACTGTATTATTCTGTTAATTAGATGGCCACAGAGAGTTAGCATATTACAAACTATCTGGTTTCTTGCAGATCAGTTCTGGTTGCCCTTTGCAGTAGCAATTGGATTGTGCCAAACATGTCTTCTGTTTGCCTTACCATGTTCTACCTGGATGGGAAATAAAACTAGACAGAATCAGACCTTCCCTTCCCATATGGAGATGGAGAATGATACAGATACAGATTAATAGAGTTGGAAGGTGCCTTGTAGATCATCTAGTCCAACCCCAACCCAAGCAGGAGACCCTACATCATTTCTGACATATGGCAGTCCAGTCTCTTCTTGAAAATTTCCAGTGATGAAGCTCTCACAACTTCTGAAGGCAACTTCTGTTCCATTGGTTGATTGTTTTCACTGTCAGAAAATTTCTCCTTATTTCCAGCTTGAATCTCTTTGTTCAGTTTCCATCCATTACTCCTACTCTGGCCTTCAGGTGCCTTGGAAAACAGCTTGATCCTCTCCTCTCTGTGACAGCCCCTCAAATATTGGAAGACTGCCATCATGTCTCCCCTGGTCCTTCTCTTACTAGACTAGCCATGCCCAGGTCCTGAAACCTTTCATCATATGTTTTAGCCTGCAGTCCCCTAATCGTCTTAGTTGCTCTTCTCTGCACTCTTTCTAGATTCTCAACATCTTTTTTATAGTGTGGATGCAGTTGGAGAATCATTGAATGGAGAATGATGGCTGGAAGATGCAGTGTTCAGGAATAAATGCCTGCGATGTTTGACACCTTATGGAAACTTGGAGATACCTCCTGGCTAAATATTGCATAAAATGAAATGGGGATGATCAAAATGAAACCTTTTGTTGATGCAACCCAATTTTTATTCCTTGGGGATTGGCATCATAATGGTGCATGAGCATACAAAGAAGGTAGAACTTGCATCACAACCCGGCAGTGTTGCTTTTGCCACTTTTACAAAATTGCTGGATCCCACAAATTTCTCTTCTCCCAGCCCTTTGACACCTGCATTGATGCTTTGAAGAGAAAGCAAGGTGGCCAGCAATGATATAAGTAGGTAGTATCTACACCAGAATGATGGTGTAGATTTAATTTTTTCCCCCTTTGCAAAAGACATATTAAGAGAGAAAGCAATCAATTTAAAAACTGGTTGAAACTGCGGAGGTTGTCGATGTCACACAAAGAGACTGTCTTGGTTTGAGAGTGAGATGGGGTGAGCGGGAAGCAACAATTTCATGTATCCAACCCGGATTCAAGTAGTAGATTTTTTTATTATTATTTTGAAAGATTGCTTCAGGCCTTGTTCGCCTGGTGGGAGCCATTTGCCGCTTTACCACTGCAAAGAAGCGAAAACATTATTATTATTATTTTTAAAAAAAGGAATGTTGTGCTTTGTGAAGTGCCCTGCGCATAGCTCAGCTTCTGCAGAGTGGGTGTGTGCCTCTTTTCCAGGGAAGTTTGGTAACCAAATGTCTTACGCTCTACGTGAATCAGGAGTTGGAAAGATGCCTTCTTGGAATTTCTGAAGGATTTCTCTTCTGAAGAGATCCTACCATTCATGAATCTCCTGAGAATCTCCCAGAGGGTTAAGCTCAGAAAGTTGAGTTGCTTAACTTGTCCCAAAAAGGACCTTAAGAATACTTTCCTGAGTTCCTTCATCAGCCCATTAGAAAGTGAGCAGTTTTGCCGAATCTCGTTGTAACTCCTCTTGAAGATCTATAGCCATTGCTTGGTTGAGTGCTCCAAAGGTGCTTTCAAAAGGCAGCTGGACTTTCTTTCTTTCTTTCTTTCCCCCCCATCCTTGAAAACATTTTACTTCTCATCCAAGAAATGAAACATTTTCAAGGGGGAAAAAAAACAAGAAAGCCCATTGGCCTTTTGAAAAGCACTATTGGGACAACCATGACCTGAATGGTTGGGAATCCCTACAGATGAGAGAGAGACAGACAGACAGACACAGAGAGAGAGAGAGTAGAGGGATTATGAATGAAACTATGAATGATGGTATTCAAAGCCTTTGACATCAATGGTGAATTTAGTACAATCAGGTATTAAAACTCATATCTGTGGGAAAGTATGTCTAGAAGAAGACAGAGGGAAGGAACAAAATGAGAAGGAAAAGGTTTAGGGAACTTGTTGTATTGTTATTTAAGCCCTATTTTCTAAAATATAGTATTGAATTTTCCATGTGAGCATTATTAGTAGTAGTACTACCATTACTAGAATCCTATCTTTTCTCTGATAATTCAGTATAGTGTTCACTTTATTTCCCCAATGATCAGTTAAGACAGAATAAGTGGCCCCAAATCACCCATTAAGTTCCAAATTTGGGACTGAA
Source organism: Myanophis thanlyinensis (assembly GCA_017656035.1). NCBI lineage: Eukaryota > Metazoa > Chordata > Lepidosauria > Squamata > Homalopsidae > Myanophis > Myanophis thanlyinensis. The sequence goes on along the minus strand of JAEANM010017666.1, from coordinate 6,401 downwards.
TTTGAACCTATGCCTAGACTCTAACCACTGTAGCACTATGCTTTTGGGATATTAGGTATGTATCACCATTTTCCAAAATTAGAGTTGTACTGATATCAAAATATACCACTTTTTTTTCTTTTTATATTTTTCATAGTTTTCTGTCTGTTATAATTCTTTTTATTAAACATTTTGTTAGGTTATAAAGTATTGTAAAATGCAAAATACAAAAGTAAATAAAAGAGCAGTGAGCAGGGAGGGGATAGAGGAGAGAGAAGTGAGGGAAGGTAGGGAAAAGAAAAATTGCAATCACATGACTGATGAAAAGGTGGCAATAATAAGTATGAAGACAGGTCATAAGTCACTGTTGTGAGGCATTTGTAACTTTGAATTAATTCATAACTCGTAACTCATTAAGTGAACATACTGTAAGTTGAAGATTACCTCAGCTTTTCTTTCAAATTGTGTAATGATTAGTCAAAATAATGCACTGCCTTTGTTTGATGCTATATACTTAGGTTATGATAGAAGAAACAGTAATTTAAGAGTGTGCTTCTATGCTCTTAACTTGTAGCTGTGTAGGCAGAAACTCTAAAAGTCTAATGACAGTACACTGAAGGTGAAGAAAACAGCAACACATGCATCAGTACATGGAAAAATTAGACACTGAAGGGCAGGATGAGGTGGGGTAGAGCACCTCACTAAATATGGGAAAGACAGCCGTTAACACAACAGTTGTTATATCAGTTGTTTATGCATGGTTCATGACAAATTACATTAGTGATAGAATATTGCAATAGACCATGAGTTTATGGAGATATCAAGAGCTACCAAAGCCTACCATGTTAGCTTTGAGACTGGATGACATTTTGAAAGTGACACTTCCTAAATCTAATCATTTGTAGATATAGTTAATTTGGATTGAAATATTGCTTGAATATGCTCCATCTTCTGTTTAACATCTATTTTCAGTTTTTATTTAAGAGAGACTGGGGAAAGGACAGCAACCCTGAATATAAATAGCCATCAAAGCCCCCCTGCTTTAATTCCTGTATTGAGTAAACAAATACACCCCCCTCCCAAATCTCCATAATTTCTATCCAGTTATAAACCAATGGCCTGTAACACCCTCTGAATAACTGCTGGTCAGCCAGCTGTTTCTCATTGTCTCTCTGGGGTTTTCTAAGTGTCACTTCCTGGCTGACTGCCTTCGCTCTGTCAGATATAACTGGAAGATAGCTGGCTTTTCTGAAGTACAAATTACAGTCCAGAACATTTCTTCTGAGATAAATGGTCACCTGATTTCCATCAGGGTAGCAGCTGGTTGCCAAACTACTAGTTTCCACCTTGGTCAGTGAGCTGAGGGCAAAATGATATATAGAGTTTTGGTTCTTTATTACATTTTATACCTTCCAGCTTCTGTTCTTCCAATGTATTTTACAATGGCTATAAAAGTAATGCTGTCTTTGTATCAACTTTAAATTATTGACTCTCAGTTTAAGATACCTGTGGTAGACAACGTTATCTATGAATGTTCCTTGGATAAAAAGTACATTTGCTATCAGAGGTGTTAATAAAAGTCTAAGGTGTGCCTGCTAGAATGTTGGGGGAATTGTAAAATAATTCTAGCCTGTATTAAAAAATAAAATAAATGCCATGGTAAATATCTTACTTTTAAAACTGCTTTCACTCTCTACATCTCTATTAAAAAGAAAACAAATAGGTTAGCAGTGTGCCAATATGTTAGCCATTTTTTTTCTCTTGTATACAAGCAGGAAAGTAATTAGATTTGTTTGTGGTAATTGATTTTGTTTTTCCCCCTCCCTTTCTGAATATGAGAACAGGAGGGTAGAAGAATAAATTACAATCTCTATATTGCTGTGATTTATGCTTCTGCTTATAAATCTTGCCTATTTCTTCATTTTCTTAACATAATTACAGCTGGATCTTTGCCTTAAGTTTATTTTGGTGACTATCTCTGCTTCATTTCCAGATTTTGCTCTCTGGGACTGTATCCAGTGTGCAAAACAGGAAGATTGTAAGGCATCCTTCAGTCTGTTTGGACTTCATGTTTACAGAAGAGAGATGGAGATGCCATTAGAAACAAAAAGGATTTCTGTGTGCCTGATCCTCTTTGTATTAAATTTGGCAGCAGCTATTGAAATCCCGCTTACTGGTAAGTTATAGCTATTTGCTGAATGTTCCTCTGCTGGTGATTAGATTAGATCTTATGGATGTGTTGTTTCCATTTTGAGCTTTATTTATTTATTTTTCCTAGTGTGGTCTCTCGAGAATTTCTGTGTGACAGAACTGCAAGTTTTGTTTTCTTATGATTCATGCAAAAGCATCAAAGGGTATATATAACACACAGATAGGTGACCAAAGTTCCTTATGAATCAGTCACTAAAGCTGTGATTTCCAAATTCAGACAGGAGTTTCACTAGCATTTTAGATATCCAGACATGACAGAAAAACTCAAAGTGAATATCAAAAAAAACCCTGCTGGCAATAAGCAATATCATTCAATGTTTCTTTGAATATTTATTCCAGAAAAATATCAGCCAAGAGTATTTAATGAGACAATTCTTTGTATATATTGCTTTGCATATATTGTTGTTTATCTGTTTATAATATAGCTGCCATTCATGACTGCAGTGGTTTGCAACATATAAAACTATACCTTTCAATAAAATCATCATTTATGTATCATTTTTGTGTGAAGAAAAAGAATTGCAAATAATGCAACAATACCGTTTTTTTAAGGATTGATACAAATATGGGATTGTTTTTTTAAAACAATTGTTCACATTACAGATAAATAATTTTATTTTTCTTTTCAATCATATCATTCATCCCACTTTCTCAATTTTATCTTATTAATGGCAGAATGTGTAGAAGTTCTAGAGATCATTCCATTCCCATCTATTTTTATGTGAAAACCTGCCGTTGCTTGTCATGTACTGGATATCTCACAAATTTCTCTAATGAGAACTTTTGGAGATGATTTTTTTTTTTCTGTAGACAGATGATAAAAATAACTCTTGACAATTCCTCAGCTGCTTAGTCCTTCCTTCCTTCCTCCATTGTCATTGTCAACCAAAATATATACTTCAGATCTATTGTTAAATACAACCAACACTTATGATTATGCTTATTGTGAAATTGATCCCATCAAGTAGTTAGTGCTGAAGAATAGAATTAAAAGTATCTTAGTAAGAAAAAGGTGTCAAAACAAATATTGTGTGAGCCTCATGGTTCCCATCTAACTGCACATTTCTCAAGTTCTGCTGAGAGAGAAAAAGACACTCATGTTTTCACTAAGCAGACCAATGCACCTTTATATATAGGGTGCCTCTCCACTCCCCACCCCAATCTCATATCAGTCAATTTTCTGTCTTAGCATTAGGCATCCCATGGTAGCAGGAAACTATTTTGTCTAATTTGACTGTAGACTGCCATTATTAGGCAGAGAAGACAAAATTGTGTACAAAGAGGTATTGTCCTATAGATAACACTATTATCAGAAAGTTGAATGTGATTATTGTTCAGAAATCTTTTGATTTGTGATGTGTAGGAAAGCATATGAAACACCTTGCCTTAAATTGTTAAAGTAGCCATGCTTTTTTTCCCCCAGATTTGCGAACCTTCCAGCTGATATGGCTACTTGAATCATTCATAGAGATGTGTTTGTTTAAGATTTGCATAGGCTGTGGAAAAACAATTAATTTTGGGGGTGTTCAGTTCGCAGTAAACAAATTACCTTTTCAGAACTGGTGGTTGAATTCTCTTATAAATTGCAAATTTGGATTCCTGATCACCCATTATTTAGAATCATCACCTCAAATTACATGACCTTGCTTTGACCCCATTTTTCCATCTGAATTCTTAATTTCTGTTAATGAAGGTTTTAATGGCTTTAATAAACATGAATCATATTTGGCTATAAACAAGATAGGCAAAGCCTGGTTCCATTGGTGGGTGCAGATGAAGAGGTACCATATGGTGCTGCAAGATACCACATTCTCTTTGAGCAGTGAGTTTTCCAGTTGACTAGGTTTAAAGACTTTCTAGACAATTCTCTAATATTCATCCCTGTAATTTATAACAAAGTGGTAATTCTATTATGGTCAATTACTCTTCAGGGTACAATTTCCATTTTTATAGTTTGGTTATGTGAAGATTCACAACACTTTAATTTCTTCAACATAATAAAAGAATGTAAATCTATGAAATAGATGATTTGCATAGTTGTGAGTCCATCTATTCTGCTTCTGAGGGTGTATGGTTTTGAATAAAGATGCTTCTTTTTGGCCATGATGGGTGGATTCTATGGAGATATACTAAGTCACACCAAGGCTTAGATGTAACATCTCCCATTTTAAAAGTATGCAACTGTACAATGTATATTTTACATTACATTTAAGCAGTTTAATTCCAGTCACAGATTTATTTTGTTTCATATTACAAATGCAGTGAAATACTGTGTAATTTGTAGAGAGTCCGGAAGGATTTTGATATCATTTAATTTGATTTATACTCATTGTCCAACAGCTTTCATACTTCTGGAAGAATGATCTTTCTACTTATATCTTGATAAAATTCTTGGGTTTTTTTTTAAATATTAGTTTAGAAATCTGAATTTAGGGAGGTAATCTGTTTTAAAATACGTACTTAAAATGTTTAAATAAAGTAGGGGGTTTTTTTGGATTCTAAAAATAAATATTCACAAATTAGACCTGAGACATGATGGGAAAGGGTTTTCCCCCTTTTTATTATACAAATACATACAACAAGGATTTTTATTACAGGCCATGGATGCTTAATTATGAATAATTTTTGTCTGTATTAAAAATGCACTCTCAGGATTAATCAGAGCCACTAGAAGAATGGCTGTATATTTTTTTCTAGAATTTTAATGTTCATAAAGTTGATAGGACATAATAATGGTCTACACACACACACATACACACACACACCAAAGGTAGGTTACTTAATGAACTCCCCTCCCCCCCACACAAATGAAGAGCCCTTTACCCAGGAAGAGGAAGAGAAAGCCCCATCCAAAGTATGGTAGCATTTGGAATTATGATATGGATCATGAGGGCATTGCAATAATGGGTCCTATGAAACCATGCTATTAAAAACCAAAAAGGACATTGGCTTATTAAAGCTCTAAACATATAGATGCTCAGCTGAGCTTGAACTGTGACTTCAGAAAGACAAATATAAGGAATACCTGATAAGTTCCATAGTAAATAACTAAATAACTTCTACATAACTTATTTTAAAAAATCACATTGTAGTATTCAGCCTTAAAATTACTGGCCTGTGCATCATAGACAGCAGAACTTCCCCTGTGGACAGAAGCGTAATTGTTTATCCTGCAAAAGCTGATAAAGGGCTCCCTTTCCTACAGTTATTGTTATTGCTAATATTAGTATTAGGCTGTGCAGTATCAAGGAGAATGAAATGAAAACGTGTTCCTTATGGGAGAGTACAAACTCTCCCCACTCAGAAAAGGCACATCATCACCTGAGCCTCAGCCCCAACCCCTGGAATCAGCAACAATTCTGCCTTGTCCAAATTCCATTTCAGATCATTCTCTCACATCTGGTCTTTTACATAAGGAGGTTTATGCAGAGACTCTCTGTTGTGTCTGCGCATGCGCGTGCAGAGTTTTCCCTCTGGTCTGCCCATGCCGTGCCGACAGCCGGCAGCTGATTGGCTGCCAGAAGGAAGATTGGTTGAGATGAGGTACAATTTGATTGGTTTCAGGTGAAGCTATGGGAAAGTATAAAAAGAACAGTCCGCCTGCAGCTGAGCATCTTTTTGTGGAACAAAATAAAGGGAGCTCTCACGGTAATCTAGACTGACCCACGTCTTTGTTCTTTTTCTGAACCTACGAGCTAACATTCTCAAACATTCAGGAAAGGAAATGTACAAATGATTTTCATCAGTACATAGAATGAGGTGAACACCAAATCTTTCTCCAACTCATTCTTCATGTTCATGTCTCAAACTTTGAGACCCCGAGATAATTCCCAGGAGACCAAACTTAAGTTTCTTTGTATTGTCTATCTTCTCTTAGTGCCCAAACACATAAAAAATGGACTAACTTAAAAGTCTTTAAAAAAGGATTCAGAGAAACCAGAACAGTTCAGAGTAGAGCAATAAAAATGATCAGGGGGTTAGAAAGCTTATTTATTGAACATCAGATAAAATTAAAAAATGCATTTTACTGACAAAAGTGGGGACGGAGACAAAGATACAAGAACAACATAGTTATCTAACGCAAAGGGCATAATTTCCAGGAGTCACATGAATCAATACTGTATTTTGTTTAAATTATTTGATTTAGTAGTATGGGCATTCCAATATGTACTGAAATGGTTGATATATATATATATATATATATATTGGTT